>QZGG01001946.1:0-49303 GCA_006409495.1 Sedum album | reverse complement strand
GAGTTCACGGCCATTTGTGAGAATATGAGGAATGGGAATGAGGACCCTGAATTACTGAAAACTTATAGCCTTCCCGTTCTCATTATGTGATTCAGGTCGACAATGGCGGAAACGTTGATGGGCTAGCACCCCGACTAAGGACGTGGCCCGAGTTGCAGGAACGGTTCTTGGACAAGTTCTACCCTGCGGCTAAGGTGTCACTACTCAGACGAGAATTAGCCGTGCCAAAGCAGTTGCACAGAGAGTCACTATCGGAGTATTACGAGCGGTTCAGGGAACTAGAGGCGAACTTCTATAATCATGGACTCCCGCAACATGTGTTGATAGAGAACTTCCTCAACGGACTTACTGAGATGGAACTCAGGTTGTTGAATGCTTGCGCAGGAGGCAACGTGAGGAATATGTATCTAAGGATGTATGGAAGTTAATAGAGGATACGGCAGATCAAGTTAGATATCAGGTTTCTTTGGAGAACAATCGGGCCAGATCACTACATCAAGTTGATGATGAAACAAAGCGCCGATACAAAACCCTGCGAATTTTGTCATGCCACAGACCATCTGACAGACGCATGCCCCTCCCTATTCGAAGAACACGCATATGTTAATGCCGTACGAGGATGGAATAATGGACAAGCTAGGCAAGGACAGCCTAGACTCGGTTTAGCAGAGAACGGGTTTAGTTGGAAGAATGAGTAGAATTTCCAAAGACCAGGCGGCGCACGACCTTACGCACCAGTAACTTCCTACAACCCACCACACAGACCCACTGAAGGGCAAACGCAGAATACTCAACCACCAAGGAAGTCATTAGAAGAAATAGTAGGTCAGTTGGCTGAGACAGTGAGAAGGAATGAAGAGCAGAATGATAAAAGATTTAAACTAATAGAGAACCAGCTCACCCAGATTCCCACAGCTGTGAACGAATTAAAGGCTAGTGATGGTAATTTGCCCTCTCAGGTCATTCAGAATCTGAAGGTAAGTATCAACATGGTTCAGATAAGCGCCACAACCGGATATACTAGCGTGCCAGTTGATACACATGGCGCAGCAGATTTGAGCACAAAAGTAGTCGTTGCACCAGTCTTTTGCACGCACCAACCCTGACGCACCAGAGGAGAATAAAGGATGAAATCATGCTGGATGATTTCCAAGCTTGTCTAAAGCTTTGTTTAGCTCCAGATTTACCAGAGAAACTTGCTGATCCGGGAACTTTTACCATTCCGTGCTTTATTGGAAACACCCTGGTCAGCGAGTGCGTGTTAGACTTAGAAGTCTCGATTAACTTGTTGCCATATTCGCTATATTCAGCATCGTCAATGGGACCTCTAGAGCCAACGAACATTGGATTACTACTTGCGGACAACTCACGGACCGAAGCAAAGGGGAAGATAATAGATGTCTTGACCCATGTCGGCGAACTCAAGTTCCTAGCAGATTTCTATGTAGTTGACATGAACAAGCCGAATACTGAAGCCAGAGAAACTGTCTTGCTTGGCCGACCATTCATGAGAACCGCGCAAGTATGCATCGATGTCGGTAAAGGTATGGTGACACTACAAGATAAGAAGCACATACTCAGATTAGATGTCATCAACAGAATCAGGTTATCCGAGGAACCATTGGTAAATGATCGGGTGAAGCTCAAGGACAAGGTACCTATACCGAAGCATTCTGAGATGATGCGCGCCAGCAAGAAGCCCATGCCTTTGGCGCGCCAGAATAACATAAAGAATAAGCCACCTGATAAGAAGAGCAGAGAGCGAAGCCGAGAGCAACACGACACTTGGGAACAGCATCAGAACGCAGACATGGTGCGCAGGATGATCATGCAGAATAGAGCTGCGCGACTTAGGGACGCGCGAGAACTAACATGCGTCCAGACCGACGCATCTGAAAGACCTAATACGCGAAACTTCACATTTTCTATTTCTTTACCCTCCGATCATATTGACTACTCTTATTTATATGATACTAACTCACTTGAATTTTCGCCATGCAGAAAAGATGATAATACAAAAGGACGCAAAAGTTCAAGTGTGGGGGAGGTGAACCGTGCACTATGAGTGGACACTTGCGTTGAGCTAATGATGTTAAACAAAGCACTCGTCGGAGGTACTCCGACAAACTTAACTTAGATTATTTTCGTTTGTTTTATGTGTGTTTAGTTTTAGTTTTAGGTTTAGTTTTAATTTGGGCCCAAGTTAGTTTTGGGCCATGCATGCGTGTGGATTTTTTGTACTATAAATATGTGATGAGGGGTAAAATTTATGTCACTTTTCATTTTCACCTTATCTCTTTAACCACAAAAACCAAAAGCCTCCACCGCCGCCGCCTACCGCCGCCTACTGCCGCCGCCTACCGCCGCCTACTGCCGCCGCAGCAAATCCCAGAATCGGACAATTTTTCTCTGACAAGAAGATCTCGGTGAAGGTAATCTACTGTTCAAATTTCAGTTCATTTGGACGAGTTTTGGTGTGTCAATTGCTCAGTGGAAGATTTAGACCTAGATTTGCGTAGTACTCGCGCGTGACAGGACACGCACGCCAGTTCAGATTATTTTGCGCCTATTTGCTGCCTAGTATGTCGATCTCCGTAGACCAGTCAGAAAAATTAGATTTTGAGATAAGGCACAAGCTGTACAGTTGGTGTGAGATCTTGCCTACAGTATTTATTGATGAGGAGTTTCTGCACGAAATGGGGTTATATGAGGACGTGCACGCGGCATTTGCCGCGACTGGATGGGCATCGTTCATGGAACTCAGCTCAAATACTGACGTGGAGGATACATTGGAGTTCCTCGCGTCATATGAGGGATTAGCTAACCGGATTCGGTACCGCCACAGGGGCGTGTACTATGAGGCCGCGCCATCACAGTTCGGCTCAGTTATAGGCCTGGATAGGATTCCTGGGGCAGAGGTGGATGAAAACACCGATCAGGAAGCCTGGGAGGATTGGACGGACGGCAGCAAGCCGTATGCGGGAGGAAGGAGCCTCGGCACAGAACTGCTCGACCCGAAGATGTTCTATCTTTAGAGGCTCATCTCCCACTCCATCATCGGCCGCTACAATTGATCTCAGCGGCCGGGGTACTAGATATGGAGATCCTCAAGGGTCTATACTACGGGAAGAAGGTGCGCTACACGCGCTTGCTCACCAGCTACTGGGAAACGGTGAGCATGAAGGGCCCGCTGCTATCTGGAGGCTTGATCACGCACTATCAGCGTGCACTGCATATGGAACCTTGGGTTGAAGAGCACGCCATAGTACAGGCTGAGTACCCGACGCGCCAGAAGATGCGCCTGTACAGAGGTAATAAGGTTCCCGCGGATGGTACCGCGTACTGGAGCTATCACCGCGGATTGGAGAACTATAGGGTTGCGCCAGTTGAGGTCGCGCCAGAGGCAGTGGCGCGAGAGTCAGCAGCACCTAGAAGGAGTCGGTGCAGGTCTAATCGTGAGCAAGCTGAATCCAGCGCGCATGGCAGTGGCGCACAAGTGCTGATTGATGAGCGCTGGGTGTTCAACGCCCAGCGTGTTATGGAGTATGTGGCACCACAGGGTGCCAACTTGGACATGACGCCACCCATAGGATGGCGTGCAGGCGACCCGATCCCGGAAGAGTATGCACTACAGGGCGAAGACCCAATTGAAGAGCTCTCCCAGTCTTTTTCATCATCTTTCTAAATATTTTGTGATCGGTGTAATGAATATTTCGGTGGTTGTTTGAACTGTTTACTTTAAAACACTTGTTTTTAATTATCGTTATGTTTTAAATGGTGTTTTAAATTAATCGGTGCTTTCAATAATTCGGTGGATGGCTATGTTCTGAATTGTGGCTATTTACATGCATGCATTACTATTGCCTTCTTTACTACTTGTGCATAACGTGAGGACACGTTTTTGTTTAAGTGTGGGGGGGTAGTAGTACATCTATCTTAGGAGTAGATTTTTTTTAGTTTTTTTTAGTTTAAACAAACCAAACCGAATGTGAACACATCTCAAGAGGTAATTGCGCGCGAGGAACACTGGCGTGCGCGACCTGTGTGCGCACTCGCGCACCTGTGGTAATTTGTGCTTATATGACATATTCTGAATTTTTGATAATTTTTTCGAATTTTGTGTATCTCTTGAGTGGAATAACGAGGGATGTGGAGTTGATAGAAACGTCCTAGAGAAGCAGTCGATCGAACGAAGCTTGAGGATCGGTTGCATGGTTATGAGTATTCGTGGAGGTTGGTACTTCGCGGTCAAAGGAATAAGAGCAAGCTCAGTCACGCAGATGCCGAAGGCGAAACCCTACCAGCGTGACGAGACGGGAAAACAGACCGTCTTCGTGGAAGTTAGTTGCTCAGGAAGGGGCGCGCGGTTGCAAACGCGTGGCCTGACTTGCGCGCGACTGATCAGAAGCGAGAGCGGGGCGTGGTTCCATAGCTGCTATCCGAAGGCCATGATTGGAAAACGTTCTAGGGAAGAATCAAGATCCGGACCAGAAAGAAGTATTCAATTCAAAGTTAAAGCTCAAAAGGCCGAAACAATGAAAAGAAGAAATTGTGCAACAAAAGTTATCAATCTGTCCGAAACAAACAGTGAAGCGTCAAAGACGTAAGCTCAGAAACCCTAAGACGCGGATCAATCACGTACCAGAGAAAGCGAAAACGAATAACCATGCAATCGCAACTCAAGAAGAATTCGGTGATCGGTGCTTGAAAAGGACTATCTCCCAATCATCCGGATTGATATGCATTCCATAAGAGAGGTACCACAAGGTTTGAATTAGTTACTTAAATCAGTTTAGTGTTGTGTAGTCATAATTGCGCAGGTTGTGAGAGTGGCGCAGACGTGTGGCGCAGTAAGTATGGCGCGCGAGTGTGGGTCGCACAGAAGACAGCAAAACGGTGACGTCAGCAGACAGCAAGATATTCGGAGCGATGGCGTCATCACGCGCAAAGAATATTTCTAAGTTCAGTTTTTGGAGATTTAATATTTCCTAAGCTGATTTTTAGAGATAAAGAAGATTTCCTACAGATATTGTTGCCTAAATATTCGTGGAAACCCTAGAAGGCAAGACTATAAATACCAAGCTTCATGGAAATCACAAGGGGGCGATTTTAGAGATAGTGCGCGAACTTATAGAGCTGGACCCGATGCAGACGAGACAGAGCATAATTCCGACCAGACTGTGCACGCGAGCTGTCACGCGAGCCTGCTGACGCACCACCTCAAATTTGTCTATTAATTCTAGTTGTCTTATGATTATTCTTGAGATGTATTCATTCAGTATGTCTGGCTAACTTACTGACTTCGGTTTGGATTTGAATCTATGAATTATATGTTATGAGGTCTTGTTCTTAAATTGCATGATTAAGTTTAGTATTATTATTCCGAACTCAATTGCATGATAATTAGGTTAGACACTTAAGCGAAGCCTTGCACCGCAGACTTAGTTGTAGAATCTATTATCTATAGTTAAACTATGGGTTAATTACAGATGACCACCTGTATAATAGACCATATTTCACCCCACCACCTTTATTAATTAAATTTGCATTCAACCACCTTATAATCATCGTCGTTATCAAATAACCACCTATGCTAACAGAGGCGGTTAAATGGTAACGGAAACAATTATAGAGGTGGTGAAGTAAAATTCATTTAATATATAGGTGGTGTATTGTGATGAAAATATTATTATATTAAAAAGTTAATATATTTAACGAAATCTTTGACGGAACAGTGACAGGTGGTTATTTGGCAGCGGCAAACGTTATACAGGTGGTTGAATGCAATATTACAATATAAGGGTGGTGGAGTGAAATATGAAATATTATACAGGTGGTCATCTGTAATTAACCCTTAAACTATCAGAGGTACGTGACTGTGAATGATAAGAGTAACACTAGAATAGGCAATAACTACCTTGACCGGATTCGTTGTTGACTAAACTAGGTTGAGTAATAATATCATACAGACTTTGACCGGAATGTATGTGTAGGTTATTAAGCTGTGACAGGACCTTAACCTACGTGGACAATTATATCATGTACCTTTAGTGACCAAGGATAAACATAGAAATTCATAGTGAAGAATCTGAACCGAGTTCATCTCTTGCATAGTTATCTAAATCTTCTATACGTGTTGTCTGTGTGTGCGCCAGTTGTACTTGCGCAACAGTCTTTTTCTTTTCTTTTCTTTGTTTACTCACAACCTCAACCCTAGTTTGTAGTTGAAAGACGATTTCTCACCATTCCCTGTGGATTCAACCCCAGCTTACCGATACTATACTAGTAGGAGAGCCGGGACAAATTTGCAGCACTCAACGACGTGCTCGTTAACTCCCTAGCCCAATCCATTGGTAATCTAAATTTGCACAAGAAGAACAATCAGCAAGTTTGTGGTATTTGCTTGAGTGCTTCGCATGAAGAGGATGCTTGTCCAAAGCAATCTAAAGAGTATAAGGATGTGAACTTTGTCAGGAATCAAAGGAGGCAGTTTGCACCGCAGTACACACCACAACAAGGCAACAACTTTCAGCCTAGAAACCCCCCACCAGTTGTGAGGTTCCATGAATATCCCTACTTCCCAAGGAAAGCGCTGCAGAATTTTGATCCTAAGCCTACACCACCAGGGTTTCCACAGCCCAGAGAAAGAGGGGATAAAAGATAAAAGATGCCGAAAAGCTAGATGTGAACAATACACCAAAAGAAGGGCAGAATTCGCAACAAGAGCATACCAAACCGAGGGAACCAGCCCCTTACATGCCTCTAATTCCATTTCCTCAGCATCTTAAAAAGAAAAGGAGGATGCTCACTACAAGCACTTTGCTGAAATGTTGCAGAAACTTCAGTTAACCTTACCATTTACCGAGGCAATCACACAAATGCCTACTTATGCAAAATTCTTAAAAGATATTATGTCACATAGACGTGAGATGCATGAGTTGGATCATGTTGCATTAGATTCTAGTTGTACTGCCATTATTCAGCATGCTATGCCTAGGAAACTAAGCGATCATGGTTCTTTTACTATTCCCATTTCTATCGGTGAATTTAATATTGCTAGTGCATTGTGTGATCTTGGTTCAAGCATATCGTTGATGCCTTATTCTTTGTTTAAAAAACTGGATATGGGTGAACGAACCCCAACCACTGTTAGTTTGAGATTAGCGGACCATTCCTCTAGGTTACCGAAAGGTTTCCTAGAAGACGTTCCAATCCGAGTGGGTAAGTTCTATGTTCCTGTAGATTCTTATGTGCTTCACATGGATGAGGACAAGGAAATCCTTGTCATTCTTGGGCGTCCATTTCTGAATACGGTAAAGGCTATCATCAATTGTGGTAAGGGTACTATTGAGTTTAATATCGGTAGCGAAAAGATCAAATTCAATTTGAAAAGCATAGTTAGAACTCCTAGTACTTCTATTAGCTGCAGCATGGTTGATATATGTGCCGATTATGATGCTTTTAATACCCTCAATGAACTAACAGATTTTGAGAATGAGTTTCTTGCCCGATATGAAAACAATTTTTAATTCGTTTCTTTGATGGAACTCGATATTGATGGAGAGGAAGTTGCTGAATCAAGAAGGAACCATACAAAGGTAGATGCTGCAGAGAAACGTAAGGAATTCAGTGAGGGTTTTAAAACCCCTTCCATCGAATCTCAAGTATGAATTCCTTGGTCCAAACGATACGCTACCGGTAATTATTGAAGCTTCTTTGAATACCGATGAAACTTTTCGTTTGCTGAATATTTTGCGTGAATATAAATCTACCATTGGTCATTCCATATCTGATTTGAAAGGGATCAGCCTGAATGTATGTATGCATAGGATTCGTTTAGAAGAAGATGCAAAACCTAGTCGTGAATTCCTTAGGCGTCTGAATCCCAAACTAGGGGAAGTAGTCTTGAAAGAAGTAACTAAACTTAGAGACGCTGGAATTATTTATGCTATACCTGATTCTGAATGGGTAAGTCCTATACATGTTGTTCCTAAGAAGGGTGGATTGACAGTTGTTGCAAATGAGATAAATGAGCTAATTCCTACTCGTACCGTTACCGGTTGGCGTATGTGTGTAGATTACAGAAAACTGAACAAAGCCACTAAAAAGGATCAGTTTCCTATACCCTTCATTGATCAAATGTTAGAACATTTGGCAGGTCTTGCATATTTTTTTTTCTTGATGGGTATAGCGGTTTTTTTCAAATTCCTATTCACCCCGATGATCAAGAAAAGACTACATTTACTTGTCCGTATGGTACATTTGCATATAGGAGAATGCCCTTTGGTCTTTGTAATGCACCAGGAACTTTCCAACGTTTTATGTTGTCCATATTTGCTGAATTTTTTGAAAACTCGATGGAAGTGTCATGGATGATTTCTCGGTACCGGTTATTCTTTTGATGATTGTCTTACAAAACTTATCTCGTGTTTTGGCCAATGTATCGAGATGGATCTTGTACTGAATTGGGAGAAGTGTCACTTCATGTACGCGAAGGAATTGTTCTTGGACACCTAGTTTCAGCGCGGGGAATAGAGGTTGACAAAGCAAAGATCGATGTTATCGAAAAACTGCCTCATCCGCGAGATGCAAAGGGAATCAGAAGTTTTCTTGGACACGCTGGATTTTATAGAAGGTTTATCAAAGACTTATCGAAGATAGCAAAGCCCCTGACAAACCTCTTGTGTAACGAAGCTGAGTTTGTGTTTGATGAATCATGCTGACAAGCCTTCCATTCATTGAAGAAATCCCTGATCTCAGCCCCTATTATTCAGCCACCAAACTGGGAATGTCCTTTTGAACTTATGTGTGATGCTAGTGATTGCACAGTGGGTGCAATTCTGGGGCAGCGTATGGACAAGAAGCTGCACGTTATTTACTATGTAAGCAAAGCTCTAGATTCAGAGCAAGAGAATTACTCGACCACTGAGAAAGAAATGCTCCCTATTGTCTACGCCTTCGAGAAATTCAGACAGTACTTGATCGGTTCGAGGACCATAGTCAACACTGACCACGCTGCGATCAAGTATCTAATGACAAAGAAGGACGCAAAACCCAGACATATACGATGGATTCTACTGCTGCAGGAATTTGACATTGAGATTCGTGACAAGAAAGGAGTAGAGAACGTAGAGGCTGCTCATCTTTCTCGCCTTGAGCAACCAGAGGTTGATGGTAGACTGATAAGACACTTTCATATGATATTTTATGTCCTTTACACTATGCTTGTTTATATATTTTCTCGTATAAGATTACGCTTTTTGTGTAGTTTTATATTTCAGGTAATAAGTGGAGCACAAGTTGAAAACGAGCTAAAAGGCCATACTTTAGAGCATTAAACCGGAAAAGGCAGTTTCGACCTTCGCTGCTTCGTAAGGATGCCGAGACTGATTTACTGATCGGACGGAAACAAACTTTATATGGCTGAAACCCTAACTCAAAGGGCTACAACTCTCTAGTTTACTTCAACTTCAGATTCTTAATGGAAGATAGTCAGAAACGAGTTGGAAGAAGAAACAGTGCCACTGCAAACTGCACTTGTGCAGACTAAAGCTAGTGAGCGCGCGAGTAACAAGTCGCGCGCAAGCCAGGTCGCGCGTCGTAGATGATGATGTCAGCACACGGTGGATGATGTCAGCACACGTTGGATGATGTCAGCAATGCGTCGAATATATTTTATGCAAGATTTTAGGGATAAAGATGGAAATCTAAGATTATCTAACTTAGAAATCTAAGATTATCTATTATAAATCTAAGATTATCTATTAGAGAAATCTAAGATTATTTATTTTAGAAATCAAAGATTATCTCTTTCCTAATTTGAACTTAGAAGCCCTAGATGAAGCATATAAATACAAAGCTAGAGACATGCAGCCATCCATCCGCCCTAGAGGCGAGACAGTGCGTACTTAGAGAGCTGGACACGGATTAGAGGATGAGCAGAAGAGAAAGAGCAGAATTCCGGCCAGACTTTGCTCGCGAGCTGTCACGCGAGGCTGACAACGCACCACTCAGATTTGTCTTGTTATTTTAGTTGTCATATAATTATTCTTGAGATGTATTCATTCAGTATGAGTAGCTAAACTCACTGAACTCGGTTTGGATTTTAATCTATGAATTATATGTTTGGAGGTCTTGTTCTTAATTTGCATGATAAAGTTTAGTATTTTTATTCCGAACTCAATTGCATGATATTAGATTTGACGATTAAGCGAAGCCTTGCACCGCAGACTTAGTTGTAGAATCTATTATCTATAGTTAAACTATCAGAAGTACATGACTGTGAATGATAGGAGTAACACTAGAATAGTCGATAGCTACCTTGACCGGATTCGTGGTTGACTAGACTAGAACTGAATAATAATATCATATGGACCTTGACCGGAATGTATATGTAGGTTATTAAGCTGTGACAGGACCTTAACTGGCATGAACTTATATCATGTATCTTTAGTGACCGAGGATAAACATAGAAATTCATAGTGAATAATCTGGACCGAGCTCATCTCTTGCATATTTATTTACATCTTTTATACTTGCTGTCTGTGTGTGCGCCAGTTGTACTTGCGCAACAGTTTTCTTTTCTTTAAATTGTTTACTCACAACTCCAGTTTTAGATTGTAGATTAAAAAGGCAACTTCTCACCATTCCCTGTGGATTCGACCCCAGCTTACAATTACTATACTAGTAGGAGAGCCGGGATAAATTTGCAGCACTCAACGACGTGCTCGTCAAATTTTGGCGCCGTTACCGGGGAGCGGCTAGAGAAGTTTCTTTTTCATTTTATTTAGTTTGTTATTTACTTTTCGTTTTCTTATATAAAAAAATCCAAAAAATTAGTTACGTTTAATTTAGTTGTTGTTTGTGTCTTTGCATGGACAACACATTAGATGCGCCAGCGCGCAATGCTGAGAAGTTGTTTGCTAGATTGAACCCCCGCAGAGTTGGATGCTATCAGAAGGGAGGTTTACAGAGATTTTGAGCAAAGAATGGCCGATGCGGCATTGAGGAATGAAGTCCAGATTCAAAACAATGTTGATACTTGTGCGCCACCACCTGTCGGGCGCGTTCATGCACAAATTCTAATTATGCACTTGAATATTTGCCATGCAGGAACAAAGCTGATAATAAAAATGGGCAAAAATTCAAGTGTGGGGGAGAACACTGGTGCGCCATAGCCTGCACAAGGTACTGTCGAGCCAACGACGTTAAACAAAGGCACTTGTCGGAAGGTAACCCGTCACTTTACTTTATATGTTTTAGTTGCATTAGGATTTTTGTTTTTTTAGATAACTTAGTCTTTTGCATGCATGCTACTGCCTTCTTTACTACTTGTTCATAACGTGAGGACACGTTTTTGTTTAAGTGTGGGGGGGTAGTAGTACATCTATCTTAGGAGTAGTTTAGGTTAAATTTTTGTTTTTTAGTTCAGACAAACTGAATGTGAACATCTCAAGATGTAATTGTGCGCGAGAAACATTAGCGTGCGCAACCTGTGTGCGCACTCGCGCACCTGCGTAATTGTGCTTATATAACATATTCTAATTTTTTTACAATTTTTTTCGAATTCTGTGTATTCTCTTGAGTAGAATAAAGAGGGATGTGGAGCTGATAGAAACGTCCTAGAGAAGCAGCCAACCGAACGAAGCTTGAGGATCGGTTGTATGGTTGTGAGTATTCGTGGAGGTTGGTACTTCGCGGTCAAAGGAACAAGAGCAAGCTCAGTCACGCAGATGCCGAAGGCAAAACCCTAATGGCGTGATGAGATGGGAAAACAGACTGTCTTCACTGAAATAGTTGCTCAGGAAGGGGCGCGCGGTTGCAAACGCGTGGCCTGACTTGCGCGCAACTGGTCAGAAGCGAGAGCGGGGCGTGGTTCCATAGCTACTATCCGAATGCCATGATTGGAAGCCGTTCTAGGGAAGAATTAAGAGCCGGACCACACAAAAAAGGTATTCAATTCAGAGTTACAGCTCAAAAAAGCCGAAACAATGAAAAGAAGAAATTGTGCAAACAAAGAGTTATCAAACTGTCCGCGAAACAAAAAGTGAAGCGTCAAAGACGTAAGCTCAGAACCCCTAAGACGCGGATCAATCACGTACCAGAGAAAGCGAACACGAATAACCATGCAATCGCGAGTCAAGAAGAATTCGGTGACCGGTGCTTGAAAAGGATTATCTCCCAATCATCCGAATTGATATGCATTCCACAAGAGAGGTACAACAAAGTTTGAATTAGTTACTTAAATAAGTTTTGTGTTGCATAGTCACAGTTGCGCAGGTTATGTGAGTGGCGCAAAACATGCTGCGCAGTAAGTCCGTTGTCAACGTGGACATTACACAAAAGGTAAAGAAGCCGCTTGTTCAGGGACGAACAAGAGTAAGTCACTACTACAGATTACATATATAACAGCGCTTATATTTGATTTTTAACAGCGCTTCTCGAAGCGCTGTTGAAACGAGTGCTGTAATAAATCACGGATTTATTACAGCGCTTATACAAAAGAAGCGCTGTTAAATATTGTCATTTATGACAGCGCTTCTTTATAAAGAAGCGCTGTCATAAATGTACATAAATAACAGCGTTTTTTTATAAAGAGCGCTGTAATAAATTTCTTGATTTATTACAGCACTATTTTCAACAGCGCTTCGTGAAGCGCTGTAAAAGATGAAAAAAAAGCGCTGTAATTTTTTCTATTTTTTACAGCTGTTAAACGTAAAGCGCTGTAAAAAATAAACACTCACAACCAATCGTTAAACCAAAAACGAGGTCGTTTAATTAATTTTTTTACAGCGTTTTTTTAAGCGATGTAAAAAATAATTAGTTTTTTAATTTAAAAAATTTAAAAATTCGAATATAAAATATTACAGCGTTTTAATAAAGAGCGCTGTAAAAAATATAAATATTTAACAGCGCTCTATTTTATAAGAGCGCTGTAAAATCTTTAATTTTTACAGCGTTTTTTTGAATTAAGCGCTGTTAAATATAAGATTTTAATTATAAAAAAATTGTAATTAAGCGCATTAAGGATTATTATATTTAAGGAGATTTGAGAAGACAGTTTTGGAAAGGTAATAATATTAATAACCGCTTTAAAGGGAATCAGTTTTGATTATAATTCTCTTTATTTTTTATTTAAATCGTACTTTTACAATGAAACTGAAACCGAATTCAACATTCTTTTTTTACAATCGTTAGCAAATAAATACTTATGGACCAAAACTATGGCTTTTGTGCTGAATTTATCTCATTGCTCGTCTTGAATTAACCTCATTGCTCGTCTTGAATTAACCTCATTGCTCGTCTTGAATTGGCTCATCGTCCTCGACATATATCATACAACAAACCTACAAAAAATATATTGAAGAATAAAATAGAGTAAATATCTAACAAAGAACAAATAAGTTTAACGAAAAATATAAAACACAAAAGTGTAACAAAAATAAGAGTTGAATTCCTTACTTGAAACGGGAAGTTTATGCGCAACAAAGCTAATTTGGTCTGTAAATTAAAACATCCGACAAGAGAACAAAAGTAAGTTTGAAAGAAAATTTCAATGTAAATTTTGTTGTACATTTGGATATATATAGAAATCCTATAGCGGGAAAATTGTGCGGGTGACTAAAAATTCTGAATTTTTAGTATTGAATACGGACCGTTAGATTCATTTAAACAACGATTGGAATTATAATCTGCGTGAAACTGTTTCGACCAATCAGGTAATTTAACATATTCAACAGCGCTTAAAAATAAAAGCGCTGTAAAATATCAATAAATATTTTTTAATTAAGGAAATCGAATTTCTGATACGTTTATTACAGCGCTTATAATTAATAGGCGCTGTAGTAAATAAATTACAACAGCGCTTTTCCTTAATAGGCGTTGTTAAAAATAGTTTTTATTTGTTTTGTTTTTTCTTTAGAATTCATTGATTATTATGAAACAAATTTTGTTGGAAATTTGATAAATGAAGCTTATAACTCATTTACTTTTAAAAAAAACATTTGCATTACTATAGTGTTTTTATTAGTGAAAAGTTTAGTTGATCAAAATGTACAATGTTCAACTTAGTTCCTAGTAAAGAGACAATGTACATATCTTCAAATACCAATTATTTCAAATGCTTATTAATATTCTCATGATATTTTAATAAAAAGAATGTTACTAATTGAGTTTTTATATTCTTAAAATAAAAAAAATAAAAAATATATTACCTGATTTTTAAAACTTGAAAATACTGAAAATATATCTTTTACAGCGCTTTTATGAATAATAAGCGCTGTAATATACATTTTACAGCGTTTATTTTATTTTAAGCGTTGTAAAAAGAATATATTTTATTATTATTTTAAATTTATATTACAACGCTTATTAATTTAAGCGCTGTTATAATTAGGGTTTGGATTGAGGCTTAGGGTTCGGGGTTTAGGGTTTAGAACCCTAATTACAACAGCGCTTTTAATGAAAGGCGCTGTGATAAATAAATTATTTACAGCGTTCTTTATTTTAAGCTGTTAATTGTTAAATGTTTTTTTTTAAGAAGCTGGACGGTGCCAGCAATTTTATTAATAATGATCCAAACAGCCTGGATCGTGGCTAAAACAATGTCAGAGGGCGAGTTTGACTAAACACTCCAAATTACAATAATGGAAACAAAACCATAAAAACAAATAAAAGAAACCCAGGTTGAGTTCACAATCCGAACCCTAACCATACAGATTCTTGTTTCAAACGCAACACAAACAAAAACAAATCATCCCTTTAACAGCGAATGAATTGACGATCTGGCAGGCCACTGTAATCTAAAAAATGTTTGATTAAATCATCCTTTATATAGCGTGCTCATCACTAAAATCCTGTATAAAAACACCAAGCAAAATAAGTAAATGATGTATAAATCTAAACACAACTTCACAAATATATTAATGTTTTGAAAAATATATTCGGAATTCTTACATTGTTTTTCAATCCATATGCCTTCATTGTGATCATCCCTTCTCTGTTGAAATTCACCAACGTCTTCGAAATTGTTTGGAATGGTGCTACAAACCGCTGCACTATCTTCAGAGTAATCATTTGTATCCATACCATCTTCGAAGAAAATATGTTGTTTTCCATGAACGACAATATATTTATGTTCATTTGTGGGATCCTTGACGTAAAATACTTGTTTAGCTTGCTCAGCCATGATGAAAGGCTCGTCTTTGTATCCTTCTCTACGAAAGTCAACAAATGTCATGCCGAATTCATCAATACGAACATTCGAACTATGCACCCATTTGCACTTGAAAACAGGTATCCGAACTTCTACGTAGTCTATTTCCCATATGTCTTCAATAACACCATAATAATTCACACCGGTATTTACAGGGTTCTTATCTTTGGCACTAGACACATGAATTGTATCGCAACAATTGTCACGCCACTATTCTGAACTGAACTTCTTTCATCCTGATCTTTTGTGTAAAAAGAATAACCATTTAAATCATACCCTCTATAAGAATGAACGGCGCAACTAGGCCCAACACCAAGAGACTTCACAAAATCAGGCACATTTGAACTTAAAACGTCGTCTTTCAACCAAGAAGCAAACTCTTCTGAATGCTTTTTTTGGATCAACTTTTCAGATTTTCCCTGATTAGATGACCTTATCAATTGCAAATGACGTTCTACAAAGGGCTCGATCTCATCAACCTGCCGCAACACGTAGAAATGGGCGTCATGCAACTCTGATCGAGGAACAACTTTAACTTGAAATCCAATTGTTCCTTTCCCCTGAAGACGATCAAAGTGTCGCGGCTTTGGAATCCCAATAGACTCAATATTGCCCAAATAATGTGAGCAAAACTCAATTGCTTCCTCGGCAATGTATCCTTCAACCATAGAACCTTCAGGTCGATGTCTATTTCTCACATAACCTTTTAAGGTCTTCATGTACCTTTCGAAAGGATACATCCATCTCATATGGACCGGTCCAAGAAATTTTATCTCCCGTACTAAATGAATAGTCAAATGAACCATAATGTCAAAAAATGAGGGAGGAAAATACATCTCAAGCTGACAGATAGTAACAACAATTTGATTTTGGAGTTCGTCTAAGTCAAGCGGGTCAACTGTCTTAGAACACAAAGAGCTGAAAACAACACACAATCTTGTAATAGCAGATCTCACGTTCTCAGGCAATATCCCACGAATTGCGATAGGCAATAGCTGTTGCATCAATGTATGACAATCATGAGATTTTAAACCAACAAGACGCATGTCTTTCATGGAAACCAGACTTGAAATATTTGACGAGAAACCCGAAGGAACTTTAACACCCTTCAAACTGGAACAAAAACTAATTTTTCAGTTTTAGATAAAGTCGTACACGCAGGTGGTAGATAGGTTCTTTGTCCTCTTTGTTCGGGAGCTAACTCCTTACGAATGTTCATTTCAAGCATGTCCAATCTAGCCTTCACACCGTCCTTTGACTTTCCAGGAATGTTAAGAATGGTACCGATAAGACTATCACAAATATTTTTCTCCACATGCATAACGTCAATACAATGTCTAACAGTAAGGGTATACCAGTATGGGAGATCAAAAAATATAGATCGCTTTTTCCACAAACCATCAACAGTATTACGTCCTCGTTTTCCCAAAACATTAGGAACTTCCCAAATAGTATCAAGTATTTCCTTGCCAGAAGCTGATTTCGGTTCATTTTCAAACTCAACTTTCCCATTAAACGAAGCTTTCTTTCGACGGTAGGAATGATTGGTCGGAAGGAAACGTCTGTGTCCCATGTATACAATCTTGCGACAGTTTTTAAGATGTTGAGAATGTGTATTCTCTCCACATATTGGGCATGCTTTGTATCCTTTATCTTATACCCGGACAAGTTACCGTATGCAGGAAAATCATTGACTGTGCAAAATAACATCGCTCGCATATCAAAAAACTCGTCTCTAGATACATCATAAGTAGGGACACCCTTGTCCCACAAAAGAATTAGATCATCTATCAATGGCTGTAAATAAACATCAATGTTATTCCCCGGCTGCCGAGGCCCAGAAATCAATAATGAGAGCATCATATATCTGCGTTTCATGCACAACCAAGGTGGAAGATTATAAATAACCAATATGACTGGCCATGTACTATGCTGACTACTAAGATTTCCAAACGGATTCACTCCATCAGTGCACAAACCTAAACGCAAGTTTCTTGGATCGCTCCAAATTCAGGAAATGTTTCGTCAAAAGTCTTCCACTGAACTGAATCAGCCGGGTGACGCATCATATAATCCTCAACACGCTTTTCAGCATGCCATCGCAAATTAGTATCGTCTGAGATTGAGAAGAGCCTCTGAAATCTAGGAATTGGAGGTAAATACCACAACACTTTAGACGGTGCGCCTTTTGAACTGATACTGGGTGCTTTGTTCGGTTTATATCTTGAAGAGTTACAAACTGGACATTCAGTTAGATCTTTATACCGACCTCGATACAAAATACAATCGTTTGGACATGCATGAATTTTTGAGTATTCGATTCCCATAGGACACATTACCCTCTTCGCATCATAAGTACGAGTAGGTAATGTGTTCGGATCAGGAAGCATTTCTGATACCAATGTCAATAACTCTGTAAAACTCTTATCACTCCATCCATTCTTTGCTTTCAGATTAAACAACTTTAACACTGCTGAAAGTTTGGTAAATTTTGTGCAACCATCGTACAAAGGTGTCTCAGAATCAGATTTAAGTTTTTCAATGACAGAAGACCCGACGTTCATCTCTTTCTCAATGTTATTCACCATTCCAATTAAATCATCATCCTCCCAGTCCATATTTTCATTAAATTGATGTTGTTCCATCTGGGGGGAGAGCTAGCTGTTCACATTCACCGTGTAAATGCCAAACTTTGTACTTTGGATCAATCCCCTTTAACAACAAATGCTTGTGAAGATCTCCGACTTTTATTTTTTGTTATTCCAACAATCAGTGCATGGACAAAACACATATTCAGTGTCATTCCGGTCTGCAAAATCCTTAGCAAACTGACAGAACCCTCTTATTCCTTCTTCATAACCATCAGACAAACGATTTAAACACATCCAACTTCGATCCATTATGACTAACAAGGTTGAGAATAATCGAAATTGAAATACCTAGAATAAAATAAGCAAGACATGCAAGACGATTAAATTATAAATAAGCATAAGCGCATCTAAATAAAAATTCAAACAAACTTACCTTTAACACAATATTACAAACAAGACTGAAAAGGATGACTTATCGGGTTGAGATTAATTTATGCAAGGTAGAGACGACGTGTGAGTGCGGAAACAAAAAAACGAAGTAGGGTAAAACTTAAAAAAGTAGATCTGATACATTTTTAACAGCGCTTGTTTAACTAAGAGCGCTGTAATATATTATTATTTAACAGCGCTTCTTAAAAAAAGCGCTGTATAAAGTAAAAAAAATTCAATCGGAGTAACATTTTTCACAGCGCTTTTTTAATAAAAAGCGCTGTAATATAAACTATTTAACAGCGCTTCTTATAAAAAAGCGCTGTATAAAGTAAAAAAAATTCAATCGGAGAAACATTTTTTACAGCGCTTTTATATTTAAGCGCTGTTAAAAACGTATTTTTTACAGCGCCTTTATGTTTAAGCGCTGTAAAATTTGGTTTTTCATAGCGCTTTTATAAATAAGCGCTGTTGTAAATTTGCAATTTTTTTCAGGTTTGAGTTTGTTATTCAGAAAACCAAACCTGCAAAAAACTGATCATTGTTTACTTCACAATTCCACAATCTCAGGTTTCATAGATTAGCATTCACATTTGCATCACCAGCATATCAAAAATAAACATCAGTTCCCAACTCATTCAGTTTACAAAGATCAACATTTCAATTAAACATTTAGTTTTACATTACCAGCATATTTACAATATATCACTAGTTTTTAAACAAAAGATCATTATGCACAACATTCAAGATCCATAGCTTGCGCATCTTGTTAAACCTATACAAAAAAATTACGCTAGTTAGAAAATTCGACACAACATTAATTAAAACAGTAGTATAGTATAATTATATAAATTACCTCATCAATTCCATTGATATTCTTGAACGGGACAATCAAGAATGTAATAAGTGAATTCGTCCCTTACTTCGTTCATGACATAAGACGGGTAACTTTCCCGTCCATTTGGAAACACCTATTTTCAAATCAAAACACATTATATATAAATGTAAATTGTATATATTTTTTAAAAGACAACGAAAAAGATGAAACTTACATCATTTAAATTACTATGAAGTTGTCCATTATTTTCTTGGACATACTTAATGATATCCCGAACGTATCTTATGCAATAATAACCACATAAGATCGTTTTCTCTGGTTGTCGTGGACACTACAAACGTAAAAACACATGATGTTAGTATATTTTATCCCAACTGTAAATGTAAAAATATGCTAAAAATGAAATTAATTACCTCGACTGTTATCCATGTAGTCAATCTAGATTGTGAAGACGATCCATTTATAATTTGAAAGTTTTGAAAACTCCTAGATTTCAAAACACAAAAAATGTTTACTGACATTTTGAAGTATAAACATTAAAATGAAAACAAATAATTTAATATTTTATACTTACTTTTCAACTAATCTTCGAACATCTGATCGAACCATGCCAGCCATTGGATCTAGCCAATATACCAGATTTTGTCTTGGAAAAAGCACACACAACATCCAATGACTCCTTCAAGAATGTTATTTAAAACAAGTTAAGTTAAATCATAAAAGTAGCTAAAAACTATCAAATACAAAATTTAGTTGAATACTTACTCATGTGGATCACAATAAGGTAGAAAATAGCAACAGAAACTCTTGAGTTAATGTCTCGAATGCTTTCGTGGACGACGGTCTAATAAACCCAAATTTGAATCCGAATCGTCCAAACTCATTGTAAAGATAACTGAAACGATTTAAATTAGAAAGAGTACTGAAATTCAAATAATTTCAGATAATATTGCATGATGAATGAAAGTAATACCTCATACACAACTCAAGCGCAGTATCTCCAATCTTTTCCAGATTTAGAACTTCAACAATATCATCCTTATACAAGTGAGCCCATACATCATCACCATAGACATCACTTGGTATACGGATAGATAGTGCGACTTCTAGCTTATTTGCACGCTGATAAAGCATTTGACAATGTGTTCCCATGTGTGCAAACTGAGGTTCATGAATCCTTGATGGCATAAATCCATATTTATAATCATTGTATGCCTGAAAACAAAGTATGACGATTGTAAATCAAGGATTAAAGATATAATTTATATTATTAAAGATAAATAAAGTAAATGTATTGAAGTACCTTGCTGTTAACTTCAACCAATGACTTAGGCCATGGTACAGTTGCATTCACCGCATCCTTTACAGTGTTAAACTCCCCTAAAGGATGCGGGATCGGCTGGTCAGGGTCGATTGCATAATGCAATGATGCCTTGACTTCATTATCATCAATCAGCCTGTACTGCACGATTCGCCCAGGCAAAACAAGACCATATGCAACCATGGTTCGTGAGCCATCATCAACGTAGAAAGCACATTTTAAACCCGTCTACATCAAGTAAATAAAAGTATATATCAGTTACTAAAATTTTGTATTTTATCAAATTTAATAAATTTAATATACCTCGGGAATTGTGGAGAAAATATCATCTACAGGCGATGGGATGGGCTGCTGAGATGAGCTACTGTCGACTCCCCTAGATTGTTGCACGACATTTGTGCTACCTTTCGTAGAAGTCGAACCTTTGGGAAACACTTTTTTCCAGCCCACCGCCATCCCGACCCCTCGAGTACGTCCTGGATACTCAAGTTTTCCAATCGCCTGAGTAAGAATATCATTCCGCCCTTGTGAGACGAAATATCCAGCAGACGCCTCCTCCTCTGCCTCAGCCTACAGAAAGATAAATAAATATTATTTCAAGAACTATTCTTCTAAAATATCAACCATGTAATTAAATAGAATAAAGAAGACTTACAATTTTTGCAGCAATAATTTCTGCTGTCTCGTTCACATAACCACCAGATTTTGTTTGGTGGGCTCTCTTCCATACTTCGTATCTCTCAACTATAATGCTTCCTACATCAGATTGATCGTACAATCCAGTAGCCTGAAGCGCTTCAGCTTTCTCCTTTATCAGGAGTTCTTCAGCACGGCTATATCCGCCACGAGAAGTAGCATGATGATATTTGTTGAGGCGCGCTCTTTCGGCAGCCCTCATCCCCCTCCTCCTCAAATTCTTCACTCCTCCTCCCAGCCACAAGAGTGGGATCCTCTTCGTTCTTCTTACCCTTGATGTACTCCTTGGTAAGAATTGTCTTGAAATTTCTCCAAGAAATTCCAGCTTGTCTCATCTCGTGAGTCCTGTGTTCATCCGACACTTTGAATTTTGCCTGTACAAACAAGTAAAAAAACAAATCATTTCAAACATATTGCATATAATCAAAATATAAATTGATAAGTAAAATAACATTAATACAAGATCACTTCAAACATAATATAAAAGAATTAAAATAACATGTTTAATTACCTTCATATCGCTCCAGATAAGGTTCTTCAACTCTGCAGGCACGTTCTCCAATTTGAATAAATAATTGGAACACGTGTTCTTGCTGCCAAACATAGCGAACTTCTCCAAATTGATTTATACGGACCCGTTGGAACTCCTGCGCTGTTAAACTCAATAGTGCATTGAGTATTAGATGTACTCCTCTCCTTACAAAATTTAGTTAAATATGTGGGCCCCCTCTTGCCTCTCCTGGATGGCGCGGAACATTCTCCCGCGTTATCACTGTTATCATTTGTGATTTCCAAATTCTCCATTTCTACATATTTAACAAAATTAATCATGATCAAACACAAAATAACAGTATACAAGTAGATTAATACAACAAAAAACAAATTACACAAACTTTTAAGATTGAATTTTTGAAACAGAGATGAGAAGAGTACCGTTCGGAACTTTGTATGAAACCCTTGAATGAACGGAGCTAAGTTGGAAAAGCTGAGCGTGAACTTAGGGTTTGAAACGGAGCTAAGTCGGAAATTCGGAGCAAAGGCGACGGAAGAGATTTGACGACGGCGGTAAAGCGGGATCTGAGTGGGAGTAAAACTTTGAAGCCGCAAAATTACTAGGGTTAAAACGTATTTTTAACAGCGCTTAAAATTATAAGCGCTGTAGTATATATATTTTTCACAGCGCTTATTTGGAAAAGCGCTGTAAAAAACACTATTTAACACAGCGCTTATTAAAAGAAGCGCTGTTATAAATGTAACACGTCGCTTTTAAAAAATGCAAAGTTTTAATTAGTATATTTTACAGCGCTTATAATAAATAAGCGCTGTGATAAATACTATTTAACACAGCGCTTATTATATGAAGCGCTGTAAAAAATAAAACACGTCACTTTAAATAAACGCGACGTTTTAATTAGCATTTTACAGCGCTTCTTTAAATAAGCGATGTGATAAATACTATTTAACACAGCGCTTATTACTAGAAGCGCTGTGGGAAGTTTTGTACAGCGTTTTTATAATAAGCGCTGTGTTAAATATATATATTACAGCGCTTTAGTAATAAAGCGCTGTTAAAGATGTAATTTTTTTTACAGCGCTTAATAACAAGCGCTGTTGAAAATATAATCTGTACTAGTGAGTGTGGGGGATTTGATAAGACACTTTCATATGATATTTTATGTCCTTTACACTTTGCTTGTTTGTATATTTTCTCGTAAGATTATGCTTTTTGTGTAGTTTTATATTTCAGGGAATAAGTGGAGCACAAGTTGAAAACGAGCTAAAAGGCCATACTTTAGAGCATTATACCGGAAAAGGCAGTTTCGACCTTCGCTGCTTCGTAAGGATGCCGAGAATGATTTACATATCGGATGGAAACGAACTTTATATTTATTAACATCTTACGTGACTGCTTCCTGATTGTGCGCTACTTCTACTTGTGCAACAGTTTTATTTTCTTTACTTGCTAGTACTTACAAACCCCAACCTTTAGTTGTAGATAAAAGACGACTTCTCACCGTTCCCTGTGGATTCGACCCAAGCTTACCAAGACTATACTAGTAGGAGAGCCGGGATAAATTTGCGGCACTCAACGACGTGCTCGTCAGGAGTTGACTACAGTCAAAGAAAGAAGTTCCTTCGTGACGTGACTCGATACTATTGTGATGAACCTTATATGTGATGTGTAGTTTTTAGTGGATGTTTTTGAATCGTAACACGGCAAACAAAATTTATATCTAGGAGACCTAGAGTCGAATCCCTAGAGATGAGTAAGAATTGATTGACTAGTTTATACTACTTAAGAGATGCCTAAAGAAAAGTTTGGGGGGGAATTTGTGAAAGGTTGTGATATTTTGAAGGATTAAAATGCAAACTAAAGGTGATCAAGGATCTATGGACCCTAGGCTATAGCATATAAGGTGATGACAATCAATCATGCAACAATTAATGAATAGAAAATGATTAGACTAGCTTATTTATGAACATTAATCCTAAGGTCAACTTTCATTGCATGTTAGGACTAAGAGGTTCATCTAAATGGAGGCCTCAATCTTTCAATATTTTGGCTCTCCCTTAGGTAATGGACTCTTCCTCAATCTTTCAATATTTTGGAAGAATACCATAACCTAGATCAAGTAAACTAGTCATCCACATCAATCCTACACTTTCATGTCAAGATCAAAGTAGATTATTCATGCAAGGCTAGCTAATCAACTCTATATCAACTTTCATTGCATATAACATTGATTAGGTTCAATTAATTACACTTAAGCATTTTCACAAACACTTAATGTGCAACATTTAATTAGATGTAGCCAATGCACAAAATTCATATCAAAATTCATTGCATAATAAATTAATCATCATCCAAATACATGCATCCAACCTAGGGATCCATAGGATCCCTAACCAATCACTACTCACTACTCATACTAGAAATGAAATCAACAATAGAAATGTATGGAAACATGAAATTAATTGCAAACTAGAGTAGATTGGAAGGTGTTGATGCTTGATCTTCACTCCAAAGTCTTCAATTCCACACAAAAGCTCTTGATCTTCAAAAATCGAAATTCTAGGGTTGCTGGTCAAAGTCCGAAGTCAAGGCCCCGAGTTTGAAATGTTCAAAAAGCTTATATACTCGATGGTCCTCTGCCCAACAAATTTGACCTCGGCCGAGCAGAAAAATTGGGGCAAAATCTGCTCGGCCAACTTGTTTTCTTCTGGCCCGAGCAGGTTTAGATATGGTGTAGTTGGTCCTCGGCAGGCTACCTTCTGCTCGGCCGACTTGCTCTTGGTCAGCCCGAGCAGAGTTCTACTCGGCCCGAGTAAAAGTCACTGAGAATTATTGTATCAACTCTTGATAACTCCTGGGCCGAGCAGCATTGTCCTCGACCGAGCAAAACTCTTTTGATCTCTTCAGGTATGATCCCCTGCTCTGGTCGGCCGAGCAGAACTTCCATGGCCGAGCAGATCATGTTGTGCATCATCCGAGGAGTACTTGCATGCTTGGTCGGCCGAGCAGATTCTGCATGGGAATTTCTGCTCGGCCGAGGTGATATCTGGCCATCTTTGTCAATTGCCTCGGCTGAGTTGGTCTGCTCGCCACTCTCCGGAACTTGCTCGGGAGAGTAGATTTTGCTCTTGGGCACTTGACTTGAATTTTCATCCATTTTGCTCCGTTTTGTGCTTTGTACTCTCTTTGATAAACTTTGAATAAAATCTGCATAAAACACAAAAGAGCATAAAATTCTTCACAAAATAATCGAAAACTAGCAAGAATCAAGCATAAAGAGTGTACAAATACTTGCGAATTTGCACACCTATCAAACACCCCACACTTATTTCTTGTTCATCCCGAACAAGTTAGTATGAATAGAGCAAATGATGTAAGATAAGACTCATAAAGATTTCAAAGATCAATCAATGCATATGAGAGTGAAAATCAAGCACCAAGTGAAAGTTATAAACCTAAGAAATGAAATGCAAGCTATGAACTACTCCTAACTCACTTTCGTAGGAATCACGGATGCATTTAGCATATGCATCAAGCCTTTAAACCTCTAGGCTGCCCTAGGGGACGAGTTGTAGTCTCGTGACAGTTTTCCAAGAGGGAGTACTCACAAATCCCGTTCACAATCATCCATTATACAATACACATCAATCAAGAAGCACTAAGCAAGATTTTAAGCATTTTAACTCATAGCAAGCATGGAAATTAATTCATTCATATCACACAAATATTTGGGAATCATGTCATTCATCACAAGTAACATCTAACAATCTTTCCATCATAGCTAGGATTTATCAAAGCCATTGTCAATGCTTCTTGTCATCGCACAACTCATAAAGAGAGATTAGCACTCATGGAGGACTTGTCTAGCCAATCACTTATGCTTGCAAAGGGCAAGTACATAGGCTCATGACATTAAACTCATTCTCAAGTATATCACTACATGTCATGATCCATAAGAGAAGAGGAGTTTAGACATAGAATGATTAATAGCTAGACATAGAATTCTCACTTGTGTTGCCATAAAGTACAAGGGTCATCCAAATAGACAAATCAACCAAGCAAATGCACAATCTCACTTGCAAATACACTCACAATATGCATAAGGGCACAAGGTTAAGAATCAATGCGAGTTACCATTCAGGCTTCTCTTTTATTCTCTTTTTTTTTTGCTTATTCAAGTACTTTCGGAGGGGAAATTACCTTCCTAACCCCCGGCACTTGAATAACTTTTCATAAAACACATTTGTTTTTTGTTAGTGCAAGTACTTTCGAGGGGGAACTTACCTTCCTAACTCCCGGCACTAGCACTACGATTATTTTTTTTACTTCTTTGAAGTAGGAATTTTTAGAGTGACCTTTGGTATTACCCCACACTTAAAACTTGACAATGTGTCCAATTAAGAAAAATTTGGCATATATGCAAGCAAAGTTGATACAAAAGCAAGGCAAAAATGGCTGCAAAAACTCTATGCTATTTTCGAAAAATTTCCTCTTGTTCATGCTAGCTAAAATCTCCTTACCCATTATGCAATGAAAGAGCACATTAATGATCAATGATTTAAACTAGCTTAGATGTCAATTCATGAAAAAGTGCATAAGCTAAGAATTTCAATCATCCCAAATCATCATGATCAATGAACAAATTTGTTAATCCATGCTCACAAATGTAATCTTAAGCTTAGCAACCTTATTTTTTTCTATTATCATCAAAAATGTAAGATGAAAGTGATAAATCAAGCAAATGTCAATGCTCAAAAGTGATCAATGATTGAATGATTTGATGATTTGAAATATTAATCGTATGAATGCATGCATACTACCCACCCCACACTTAAAAATTTGCTTAGTCCTTAAGCAATCAAATAAAGGCATAAGAGAGGAGTAAAGAAACTTCTCTCGTGTGAAAGAAGACTAGTATGCATCCATGCTTGCTCCATGTGCTTTTTTTTCTTTTTGATTTTCATCCATGTTTGGCTTTGGCATAAACCTAAACTCATAAGGATATCAAGCAAGTGAAATATATAGAGTTTGTGAAACAAATCATAACATAGGCCAAACCAAACATATGAGATGAGATAAGAAGTTTGAATAACATCAAGGGAAACAACAAAAAGAGTAGCAAGTTCAACTCATAATACAATAAATCACAAAATACTAGCAAGAGCGAAACAAAGCAAGCAAATAAGCATAGTGTGCTTCCTACTCATCATCCTCATCATAGTCATCATCATCATCATCATCTTGGTCTTCATTGTCATCTTCATCATCCTCTTCTTCATCATCATCTCCCTCATCCTCTTGTGGAATGTGGGAAGCAAAGTAATGGTCATCGGGTTGTGGAGGTGCCCTATACCCCGTGAGGTCTAGTTGGTCAAAGAGATGTGACATCATATCTCCTTGCCAATTAGCTATGTCTTGCGCGTAGGAGCCATAGGCAACTACTCTCTCATAGACCTCATCAACGGTATGTGGTGTGTAGTGGCTTTGTTGTGGTGGAGGAGGGTGATAGGGTGTAGAATGTATGGGATTAGATGGAGGGGAGTAAGGAGGAAAGTGATGGGGTGAGGAATGGTATGTAGGGATGTAAGAGGCGGCGGAATGGAAGGAGTAGGAGAGTGAGCATAGGTGGCATGAGGTTCTTGGTCTTGATGAGGAGGTGAGTCATTGGGAGTACGGATTCGGTTGGAAGGTCCTTCTCCTCTCTTCCTCTTTGTAACTTGCTCTACCGCACGAAGAGGACGAAAGGCCTTACAACCCACCGATCATTCCCCCATTCAATCATGTGCATTTGGCGCATTCTCCTCACATCAAGCACTTCTTTGCGTACGGGAGGGAAGTGGTCCACGGAGAATCCTAAATGTATGGCAATCCATGATGATAGCTCCGCCACCTAAAGCCTTACTCTTAGCATTTGGCTTTTGGTACTCTTCAAATTGTCTTGGGAGCATTTGTACCAAGTCAATCTTCTTCCTCTCCTTAATCAACCTCATGCAATCCAAGTCATGCTTGTAGACATGCCTTCCTCCATCCTTCCTCACAAAAATTGCCATAGAGACAAGTTTATGTATCACCTTATACCTTCTCACCCAAATCATAGTGGATGGTTCGGGAGATACAAATGTTTCAATCCTTTTGGTGATCTCCTCCCAAAACCGATTCCTTTAAGGGGATCATTCCTAGGATAGACTCCCGCAACACTTCCTACCTCATCATCATTAATTGTGTCACTAGGAAGGTTGTCCTCCATACCTAAGATTCCCTTACTTCATCCTCCCTAAGTCTCCACCATCTATCTCCAAGTCTAAAGTTCCATCCCATCACATACCTACGCCTTCCATCTACCATGCCCTCATCTAATCTCCATCAACCCATTCGGCACTAAACGTACACATAAATTCCTTGACCATTCTAGGATAAGTGCCCGGATCTTCCCTCAACAAGAATCCTAATCCACAATTATCTAACAATTCATGGATTTTACCTCTTTGCATGTGAGGAAGAGAGTCAATTTCATCAAGCTTAGGGAAGAGGGTTCCCGGTATCTTGAAGTCTTCATACATCATGTACCTCTCTTGCTCTTCTATCCTTTCAAATGAAGAGGCTCCCCAAATGGATATGGAATGAGGCTTGGGGTATCCGAATTGGTTAGGAGGAGGGGAGGTTGCTCATGCATGCGGAGGATGATGATGATCTAAAAGGATTCCATCTTCTAGCCATGATGATGATGGATTTGAGTGGTTTTGGATGAGTTGATGAGTTGAGTAAGGTTGTGGAATGGGAGGTTTGGAGCTTAGGGTGCTTAGTGAGAGAAGTATGTATGAAGAATGAGGAAAAATGGGTCAAATAGGGAAAATCACTTGAGGAATAAGAGGAGGTCGGCCGAGCAGAATTGCTCTGGAGTTGGTCGGCCGAGCAGAAGAAATGCAGGGAATGAATAAAGCTGCTCGGCCAAGATCTGCTCGGCAGAGAAGATGTTGATGAAGAGTTGAAGTCAGTGATTTTGCTCGGCCAGAGGAAAATTCACTGAACTTATCAAATGAAGTCTGCTCGGCAGAGGCTAAGGTTGCTCGGGAGAGCAGAATTTGAATACTATTCGCGCCCTAAGTTCTACTCGGCCGACTTACAACTTCACCTTAAAAGACCTCGGCCTAGGACATAGAATATGCACTCATACATGCTAATCGAATCTAGTGAACAATGTGCAAAATTTCTAATGTGTGAATCATGGCAATAAGAGTTAACAAACAAACACCACATAGAAATCAAACACAAAGTTCAACAACATAGAGTTCAAACATGAATGCAAAACATAAGAGTTCAACAAATTAGTAGCAAGGCAACAAAGTCTAGACAAGAAATTGTCTTCA
Organism: Sedum album; assembly: GCA_006409495.1. NCBI lineage: Eukaryota > Viridiplantae > Streptophyta > Magnoliopsida > Saxifragales > Crassulaceae > Sedum > Sedum album. Next base: position 20,333 of record QZGG01001946.1, on the reverse strand, counting down.
TTCATCATCATTGTTGGCTCCTTGCTCTTCATTGTCTCCACTAGGACCGGTTCTTTCCATCTCCTCCATCACCTCATCAATGGTGATATCATTCTCCATTCCCCGTCCTTCACTAGGCGTGGTAAACACGGGAACCTCGGGCCTATAATATCCTTCGGGGTGTGGTGGTGGCCTATACCCTTGGCAACCCATGTGTGTAGTGATCAAGGAGAAGGTTTCGTGCCCCCATTGCACGAGCTCATTAATATAAGCGTTTGACGCTCTCTTTCCAATCTCATCCTTTCCATCTCCTTGGCCATTTCATCCATTCGGTTAAAGATTGCATTCAAGGGATGGAGGATTCCCTTGTTCCATACGTGTAGGCCTAATGGGTGAAGGGGTGATTTTCCCGTGCTTCCTCAACCGGTTCTTCCTCAACAAATCTTCTTTTTATTGGAAGCTCTTTGTACCCGATAAGGGCCTTCAACCCAAGATTTATCCTCATTCACATTTGCATGATAATCATTCTCTTCACATTAAGCACCTTTTTCAAACGATCATCCAAGTTAAACTTAAATCCAAGGTCCAAGCGATCAAAGTAATGATCGTTCCTCCTCCCAAAGCTTTACTCTTAGACTTACCACTTTGGTATGTCTCAAACAACCGAGTAAAAATGCCTATCAATCAACCGACCTCCCCTACTTATCACCATCATGGTATCCAAATCCGCCCTACTAACCATCCTCCACCATCCTTCCTTATAAGATGGCCATGGAGATAATCCTATGTATAACCTTCCATCTCGGGTTAGTAATCAAATTAGATGATTCCGAAGAACCAAATGAAGTCCTACCCTCGGCTATCTCCGCCCAAAATTCATCTCTTTCTCTTCTTGAAAAGGAAGGATAGATACCTCTCCTACTCACTTCATCCTCATCATCCCTAAATACAATCCCAAGCATCGCCCTTAGCTCATCAACACCCACATCTATACCATTCATCATAAAACTCCAACAACCACAATCCTCTCCTCATCCACCATTTCCCATTCCGCACGAAATGTACATAAAAATTCCAACACTAACCTAGGGTATGTACCCGGATCCTCATAAACTATAAATTTCAATCCACAATTGTAAAGGTATCTTTAAGGGAAATTTCATTCATACCCGAAAGTGTGTTGATCTCTTAAGCAGGGTAGAGAGGTGCCTTCACCTTGTACTTCTTGAGTAATGAATACCTTCTCCTTAGCCACCTTATCGAATTTGAAGGGTCCATCACTTGGATAATTCATATCCATAGGTGTAGTGTTTGGGAGCTAGTGGTGGTGGTGGTGGGTTGGATGAAGGCTCCCTAATAACAATGCCACCACTTCTTGGCTTGGAGGCATGTTGGAAGAAGGTTTCTTACTCTTGAGGAGTGAGTCACTTTCTCCTTTCCTTGTTGCTCTTTGGAGGCATTTTGGTGTTAGGGTTTGAGTGTTGGGAAGTTGGAAATTGGGTGAATTTTGATGGGGATTTCGGTTAGGGTTTGCAAAGGGTGAGATTTGGGAAGCTTTTGCAACAAAAATCACGGAATTTGGTTGAGGATTGAGTGAATTAGGGTTTGGTAGGGTTTGGAGGTCGAATTGGAGGGGATGAAGTGGGTGCTCGTGCTATCCTCGGGGGAGTAAGTAATGGTCGGCCGAGCAAATTTGGAGGTTTAGTCGGCCGAGCAGAAATTTGCTATCTTTGATCCTCTGCCGAGCAAAACGACACGGATGAATTCAAAACTGCTCGGCCAACCAAATTTCCTTGGACCGAGCAGGTTCTGATCCAAAGTAAATTTTCTAAGTGTTGAAATCTGCTCGGCAAATTTCTGCTCGGCCCGACCAAAATCCTGACTTTTTACGTATCAATTTGATACCTTGCTCGGCCACTAGATAAAGTGCTCGGCAGAGGAGATTTCCAGACTTAGAATATTTTCATCTGATCAACAAGGAATCTGCTCGGCCCACTAAATTCTGCTCGGCCCCATAAAATTCACTGAAAGTTTTGTATCAAAATTTGATACTCTGCTCGGCCCACTAGAATTTACCCGGGAGAGCAGATTTCTGGACTTAGCTATTTTCTGATCAGGAAATCTGCTCGGCACTGAATAGGTTGCTCGGCCAGGGCAATTTTTACTGCTTCTTTTGGCTTCGAATTCTAGGCTTGCTCGGGGAATATGTTGCTAGGCCTAGGAGGGTTTAGGAATATATAGAACTTATGCCTTAAAGTGAAACTTCACGCAAAACTCAAGTCCTAGGCACATCTAAAATCATACCTCCTAGGCAAGAAATCACCCCACACTTAGCTCAAATCATATGTCACAAAAATCATGCAAGCTAAGTGATATTCCAATCAAGCAAACAATCAAAATCCATAGCACCATAGAGCAAGCATAATCACTCAATCAAATCATCAAACATTCAATCAATCAATCAAGCCAATTAAGAGTAAGGGCATGACACTTACTAGCCTAGTTTAACGTCTTGGCTAAGACGTAGCCGAGGCCTTTACTCCAAGAAACACACTTAGTGAGTCCTTTGCTAGGATCCCTCACTAAGCGGTGCAAATAAATCTTTTACTCCAAATCAACTAGCCTTAGCTTGGCTAGCTCTTTATCATTGAAATTCCCGTAGTAGTGCTTGAGCCGGTGACCATTAACCTTGAAGATGTCTCCATTGAGAGATTTGAGCTCTACATGCCCATCTTCATAAACTTTTAAAATCTCATACGGTCCCGACCATCTTGATTTCAATTTTCCCGGGAATACTTGATCTCGATTGAATAAGAGAACTTATCTCCTTCCTTGAAATTCTTCCTAGAGATCTTGCTATCATGCCAAATTTTCGATTTCTCTTTGTATAGCTTAGCACTCTCATAGGAATCTCTCCTTATCTCTTCTAGCTCTTGGAGTTGGAGAATTCTCTTTTCCCCGCTTTCTTGAAATCAAAATTTAGGCACTTGATTGCCCATCTTGCCTTATACTCTAGCTCTACGGGTAAGTGACAAGGCTTTCCATATATAAGCCTATAAGGAGACATCCCGATTGGCGTCTTAAAGGCGGTCCTATACGCCCATAAGTGTATCATCAAGCTTGGACGACCAATCTTCCTAGAGCTTCCCACAACCTTTTCCAAATAGACTTCAACTCCCTATTTGACACTTCAACTTGGCCACTCGTTTGTGGGTGATAAGGGGTTGCAAGCTTGTGGTAAACTCCATACTTTTTCAGCATTGTCTCTAGGCTCTTTTCTCTAAAGTGAGCTCCATTGTCACTTATAATCGTTCTTGGCACTCCAAATCTGGGAAATATGATCTTCTTGAAAAGCTTGTGTACATTCTTGGCATCACAATTGGGGGAGGCTAAAGCTTCAACCCACTTGGAGACATAATCCACCGCAACAAGAATGTATCTATTCCTCGAGAAGATGGGAATGGTCCCATATAATCAATGCCCCAAACGTCAAAAATCTCAATCTCTAGATGCCTTTTTGAGGCATTTCATCTTCTTGAAAGATTTCCCGACCGTTGGCAAGAATCACAAGCTTTGACAAATGAATAAGCATCCTTAAACAAGCTTGGCCAATAAAATCCACATTGTAAAACTTTAGCAACGGTCTTAGAACTAGAACCGTGTCCTCCATACAAAGATGAGTGGCAATCTCTAAGAATTGCTCCTTGTTCTTCATCGGGACACAAGTTCTATAAACCCATCAACACAAAGCCTATAGAGGTAAGGCTCATCCCAATAGTATCTTGAAGACTCATACTTAAGCTTTCTTCTTTGGTTGTAATCAAAGTCTTCATTGATGACACCGCAAGCTAGATAGTTGACAATATCCGCATACCATGGTGTCTTAGAGCACTCAATAGACATCAAATACTCTCCAACAAAGGTGTCCACTATTGGAGAGCTTCCATCCTCTATATCTTCCACATTCAACCGAGACAAGTGATCGGCCACTACATTCTCAACTCCTTTCTTATCCTTTATCTCAATGTCGAATTCTTGGAGGAGAAGAACCCACCGAATCAATCTTGGCTTAGCTTCTTTCTTAGAGACAAGATATTTGATTGCCGCATGATCGGTAAATACTATGGTCTTGGAACCAATCAAATATTGCCTAAACTTCTCAAATGCATACACTATGGCCAACATTTCCTTTTCGGTGGTAGTGTAGTTCTCTTGAGTGGTATCAAGGGCCTTACTCAAGTAATAGATGACATGTAGTTTCTTGTCCACTCGTTGCCCCAATACCGCTCCAATAGCACCATCACTTGCATCACACATGAGCTCAAAGGGAAGTTCCCAATTAGGCGGTTGAATAATGGGAGCCGACACTAAAGCCATCTTTAGTGTCTCAAATGCTTTCACACAAACTTCATCCATAACAAACTCCACTCATTGCAAAGAAGGTTAGTGAGTGGCTTAGCAATCTTGGAGAAATCCTTTATGAATCTTCTATAAAATCCAGCATGTCCAAGGAAACTCCTCACTCCTTTTTGATCTCTAGGAGGTGGCAACTTCTCAATAACTTGATTTTGCTTTGTCCACTTCTATGCCTTTCTTTGAAACCAAATGACCTAGGACTATTCCTTCCTTTACCATAAAATGGCATTTTTCCCAATTAAGCACAAGGTCCATCTCAATACACCTAGCCAAAACATGAGACAAGTTTAAGGCAATCATCAAAGCTATAACCATGAACCGAAAAATCATCCATGAACACCTCAATAGATTTTTCCAAAAATTCAGCAAATATAGACATCATGCATCTTTGAAATGTGGCGGGTGCATTACATAAACCAAATGGCATGCGTCTATATGCAAAGGTGCCATAGGGACAAGTAAATGTTGTTTTTTCTTGGTCATCGGGATGTATGGGAATTTGAAAGAAACCACTATATCCATCAAGAAAGCAAAAGTATTCATGTCCCGCTAATCTTTCTAGCATTTGATCAATAAATGGGATAGGGAAATGATCTTTCTTAGTGGCTTTATTCAATTTTCTATAATCTATGCACATTCTCCAACCCGTGGTAGTCCTAGTAGGAATCAATTCTCCTTTGTCGTTCTCTACCACCGTAATTCCCCCTTTCTTGGGAACTACGTGAATAGGGCTCACCCAATCCGACTATCTTCGGTCAAAAGCTCACTTTCTAAAGAGGTTAGTGCATCTTTGCAAACATAATCAAGAGTATCATCACAAGTATCCAAGAAATGACATTCTAGAGCATTTGTAGGGGAGCTAAGAACTTTTTTCAAATGAAATTTAATCCTTTCACTACCAACTTTAAGTTCTATAGTCCCTTCTCCACAATCAATTATAGCTCTAACGGTATTCAAGAAAGGTCTACCAAGAATAATAGGAATGTCGTGTTCTTCATCCATCTCAATCACATAGAAATCAACGGGCACATAGAATTCTCCTACCTTAATAGGCACATCTTCTAGAATTCCCTTAGGACATCTAGATGATCTATCGGCTAATCTTAGGCTAATGGTAGTAGGAGTCAATTCACCCATGTCTAGTCTTTTAAAGAGTGAAAATGGCATCAAAGATATACTTGCTCCTAAATCACACAATGCCCTAGCAACATTTACATCACCAATAGCAATAGGGATTGTAAAAGAACCATGATCAAGTGACTTCCTAGGCATGTTATCTTGAATAATAGCACTACAATTAGCATCTAAGGCCACATGATCACTCTCAAGAAGTCTACGCTTGTTAGAAAGAAATTCTTTTAAGAACTTAACATAGGAAGGCATTTGAGCAAGTACCTCAACAAATGGAATTGTCACGTTGATCTTTCTTAGAATTTCCATGAACCTCTTTCCATTTGCGTCTTCCTTTTGTCTCCTTGGCCTTTGGGGAAATGGGACCTTGGGCACATAAGGAGGTGGCTCCTTATAGGTAGGCTCTTCTTCCACTTCTTTTTCCTTTGGTTTTGGAGGAATTTCGTCTTCTCTCTCAACTTCCTTGCTCTTCTTTGATTCCTTAACAACCTCCATTGGTTTAGGATCCTCTAACTCTTTCCCTCCTCTCAACGTGATTGCATTTATTGTCTCGGAAGAGTTGACATCCGGTTGAGAGGGGAGTTTCCCTTGGTACCTCTGACTAGATGATGAGGCTTGTCGAGCAATTTGTGTCTCAAGCATCTTGGTATGTGCATGTAGTTGATCAAATTTCTGCTCCATGTTTTGAAACATCATATGAGTATCCTTTTGTTGTTGAGCTTGTGTAGCGGCCATTTGTGCCATCAAAGCAATCAAAGGATTGTCATCATTCGATGGTTGTGGAGGCTTGTCCTCTTGCCTTTGCACATACCCTTGTCCTTGGTTTCCACTTTGGTAATCTCTTCTACGGTAAGTACTTCCTCCTTGATAGTTGTTTCTTTGTTGTGGAGGAATGAACTTGAAGAGGTTTTTCCTTGGTAATTGTTTTGTGGAGGCCTCTCATTGCTTGGAGGTGTAGGCCTTCTAGGAAAGTTAGGGTCCTCATGAAACCGAACTTGTTGATTTTGGGCTCTAGGTTGATAGAGGATGGATTGAGGCACTTGATATCCTCTATCTTGGTTCCTATTGACATAGCTCACTTCTTCAAACTCCTCTTGTTTCGAGAGATAACCTTGATCCTCCTCAATATTATGAACATCCTTTCTCCTATTGTTCATGTTGAAGTTTCCGAGACTTTGAGCTAGGGAATTTACTGTTTTTGCCAAAGAGTTGAAATCTGCCTTAGTTAGGGACTTGGAGGATTGCTCCTTGTCTTTCTTCTTTAAATGATTTCTATCTCCTCCCCGTTGATGACTATTCCTTGCAAGCTTCTCTATGATCTTGAACCCTTCCGTGGCGGTAAGGTCCATTATTCCTCCACCACTTGCTTGATCCATTAAGTTTCTAGCTTCTTGATCCATTCCATCATAAAAACTTTGAAGCAATTGCCATTTGTTGAATCCATGGTGAGGACATTCTCTTTGTAGCTCCTTAAATCTCTCAAAAGCTTCATAGAAAGTTTCATCATCCATTTGAGTAAATTGAGTAATCTTGTCTCAAATTTTCTTTGTCTTCGCGGGAGGGAAGAATTGCATCAAAAATTCTTGGGCTAGATCCTCCCATGTCCTAAATGTGTTCGGCTCATGGCTCATGGCTCATTAACCAATCCTTAGCTTTACCACTTAGGGAGAATGGAAACACCTTCATGTAGACATATTCTTGTTTGATCCCCGGGACTTTGTAAGTCCTACATAGCTCCGTAAATTGTGCAAGGTGAGAAATCAGGTTTCCATACCCATCAAATTGTGAAGAAGCAACCATATGTAGCAACGCAGATTTTTACTTCAAACTCATTCTCCTCCCTTCGGGCATATATATTGGCGATCCATAGTGACCAATGGTTTGGAGCAATGTACGTTCCTACGGGTCTTCTTCTCCTTGTTCAATCATATGGTGTCTTTGGTGGTCTAGCTTGGTTGTTTTGTTGATGATCCATTAGCAAAGGTTGTTGAAGATTAGGTCTAGTATCGGGAATGGCGGTTAAGGGAGTAGGATTGTCGTTTGATGAACTCGATGCTTTGGCTCTCTTTTGTTGTGCTCTTGTTGTCGTTCACCAAACCTAACACAATCAAGAGAGTGCTTAGGCAAGAATAAACGACTAAAGGCATACAAGAATAGCTAAGCAAGCAATAAGTGCAAACAAACAAAGAAACTAGAGTGAATTAGACAAACAAAAGCAATGCAAACTAGCTAACAATCCTAGGAACTCATCCCCGGCAACGGCGCCATTTTGACGTGTAGTTTTTAGTGGAAGTTTTTAAATCCTAACACGGCAAACAAAATTTATATCTAGGAGACCTAGAGTCGAATCCCTAGCGATGAGTAAGAATTGATTGACTAGTTTATACTACTTAAGAGATGCCTAAAGAAAAGTTTGGGGGGGAATTTGTGAAAGGTTGTGATATTTTTAAGGATTAAAATGCAAACTAAAGGTGATCAAGGATCTATGGACCCTAGGCTATAGCATATAAGGTGATGACAATCAATCATGCAACAATTAATGAATAGAAAATGATTAGACTAGCTTATTTATGAACATTAATCCTAAGGTCAACTTTCATTGCATGTTATAACTAAGAGGTTCATCTAAATGGAGGCCTCAATCTTTCAATATTTTGGCTCTCCCTTAGGTAATGGACTCTTCCTCATCTTGAGACATGATGAAATCCCACAGAAACGTATCCTCGTGACGTGTGTAATATAGTGGAGATTTAATGTCCTAACATGGCAAATAAAATTTATAGATCTAGGTAACCTAGAGTCGAGTCCCTAGAAATGAGTTTAGAGTTTATCAACTAGTCTTAACTACTTAAGAGTTTGCCTAATATAAAAGTTGGAGGGAAATTGGTAAAAGGTTGTCATATTTTGAAAGATCAATATGCAAACTAAAAGGATTAAGGATCTATGATCCCTAGGCTTTAGCATAAGGAGATGACAATCAATCATGCAACATTAAATGAATAGAACTTGATTAGACTAGCTTATTTATGAACATTAATCCTAAGTTCAATTTTCATTCCATCCTTTGGAGTAAGAGATTCATCAATATGGAGGCCTCAATCTCTCAATCTATTGGCCTCCCTTAAGCAATGGACTCTCCCTCAATTTCTCAATCCATTTGGAGAGTTAACATCACTTAGGTCAAGTAAATTAGTCATCTAACTCAATCCTACACTTTCATGTCAAGATCAAGGTAGATAATCATGCAAGGCATTCTAATCAACTTAATATCAATTTTCATTGCATACATCATTGATTAGGTTCAATTAATTACACTTAAGCATTTTAACAAACACTTAATGTGCAACATAAAATAGATGTAGCCAATGCATAAAATTCACATCAAATTTCATTGCACAACAAAGTTATCATCATCCGAATACATGCATGTCACCTAGGGATCCATAGGATCCCTAACCAATCACTACTCACTACTCATACTAGAAATGAAAGCAACAACAATTGAAATGTATGAAAACATGAAATTAATTGCCAACTAGAGTTGTATAGGCGATATGGATGCTTGATCTTCACTCCAAAGTCTTCAATTCCTCAAAGTAGCACTTGATCTTCAAAAATCGCAATTATAGGGTTTTTGATCGAGATACGTAGTCAAGGCACCGAGTTTGAAATGATCAAAAAGTTTATATAGTCGAAGGTCCTCTCCCTAGCAAAAATGTCCTCGGCCGAGCAAGAAATTTGGGGAAAAATCTGCTCGGCCAACTAGAATCCTCCTGACCCGAGCAGATTTGAATGTGGCACGGTTTGAGTCCTCGAAAATCAAATTTGGAGAAAATCTGATGCATGATAGAACTCATGAATATTTCAAAGATCAATCCATGTATATGAGAGTGAAAATCAAGCACCAAGTGAAAGTTAACAATCTAAGAAATGGAATGCAAGTTATAAACTACTCCTATCTCACTTTCGTAGGCATCACGGATGCATTTAGCATATGCATCAAGCCTTTAAACCCCTAGGCTGCCCTAGTGGACGAGTTATAGTCTCGTGAGAGTTTTTCAAGAGGGAGTACTCACACTTCAATCAAGAGGTAAGTAAGCAAGATTTTAAGCATTTTAACTCGTAGCAAGCTTGGAAATTCGTAATTCATTCATATCACACACAAAATTAAGAATCATATAATTCTTCACAAGCAACATTTAACAATCTTTCCATCATAGCTAGAATTTACCAAAGCCATTGTTTATGCTTCTTGTCATCACACAACTCATAAAGAGAATTTTAGCATTCATGGAAGTTTGTCTAGCCAATCACTTATGCTTGCAAAGGGCAAGTACATAGGCTCATGACATTAAACTCATTCTCAAGTATATGACTACACGTCATGATCCATAAGAGAAGAGGAGTTTAGACATAGAAAGATTAATAGCTAGACATAGAATTCACTCGTGTTGCCATGAAGTACAAGGTCATCCAAATAGACAAATCAACCAAGCAAATGCACAATCTCAACTTGCAAATACACTCACAATATGCATAAGGGCACAAAGTCAAGAATCAATGCGAGTTACCATTCAAGCTTCTCTTTTATTTTTTTTTTGCTTATTCAAGTACTTTCGGGGGAAATTACCTTCCTAACCCCCGGCACTTGAATAACATTTTCATAAAACAATTTTTTTTTGTGTTAGTGCAAGTACTTTCGAGGGGAAATTACCTTCCTAACCCCCGACACTTGCACTACGATTCCTTTCCTTTACTTCTTTGAAGTAGGAATTTCTAGAGTGAGCTTTGGTGTTAACCCCACACTTAAAACTTGACAATGTGTCCAATTAACAATAATTTGGCATATAGGCAAGCAAAGTTGACACACAAGTAAGGCAAAAATGGCTAAAGTCACCTATTAGGCAAGCACTTGTTCATGCTACTAAATTCTCCTTACTCATTATGCAATAAAAGAGCACATTAATGTTCAATGATTTAAACTAGCTTAGATGTCAATTCATTAAAAAGTGGAACAAGCTAAGAATTTCAATCATCCCAAATTATCATGATCGATGAACAAATTCGTTAATCCATGCTCACAAGTGTAATCTAAAGCTTAGCAACCTTATTTTTCAAATAAACATCAAAAATGAAGGATGAAAGTGATGTGTCAGGAAAATGTCTATGCTCAAATGTGATCAATGATTGATGAAATGAAGCATTAAAAGTATGGATTCATGCATACTGCCCACCCCACACTTAAAAATTTGCTTAGTCCCTAAGCAATCAGGTAAAGCATAAGAGAAAGATTAAGAAACTTCTCTCGTGTGAAGGAAGATATTGAGCTTGTGAAGCAAATCATAACATAGGCCAAGCCAAACATGTGTGATGAGATATTAAGTTATTCAATCTTATAAAACATCCAAGATATCAATAAACATAAAGTTTGAATAACCTCAAATGAAACACACAAAAGAGTAGCAAGCTCAACTCATAACGTAATACATAACAAAATACTAGCAAGAGTGAAATAAGCAAGCAAGCAAGTAATAAGCATAGTGTGCTTCCTACTCATCATCCTCATCATATTCATCATCATTATCATCTTGGTCTTCATCTTCATCTTCATCCTCCTCTTCTTCTTCATCATCCCCCTTATCTTCTTGTGGAATGTGGGAAGAATAGTAATGGTCATTGGGTTGAGGAGGTGGTGGAGGTCAAAATTCAGAGAGGGAGAGTGGAGGAGATCGAAATTGGGTGTTGCTCGCCTCTCTCCCCGGGATGAGGTTTATCAATCTGCTCGGCTGAGCAGATTTTTGTGATTGGATGTTGCTCGGCTGAGCAACATTTAACTTACCTCCTTTGATCCTCTTCTGTCGAACAAACCGACGTTGCCCAAGGTCAAGAGAGTTGCTCGACCGAGTAGAATTGTCCTAGGCCCAAGGAAAACTATCTGACCGAATTGTTATTAAGCTTGCTATTCTGCTCGGGCAGAGCAAATTTTTGCTCGGTCAAGTAGTTTTTGTCCTTAGCAAAATTTTCAAAGCTGGATTTTTATACCAATTCTGCTCGATCGGACCAAAAGTTACTCGGGCAGAGGAAATCTGTCTGAGTGTTTCTATATCAAACCTGATAAGCTGCCCGGCCGACTAGGATGTACTCGAGAGGGCAGATTTTTGGACTTAGATTATTTTCATGCTCTGGAAATCTGCTCGGCCGACTGAATTTATTGCTCAGCCCGAATAAATTTATCTACTCTTCCTTGGCTTGAAATTATTAGTCTGCTCGGCTAAGAGGTAACTTGCTCGCCCTAGGAGGATTTCGCAAATAGGGAACTTATGCCTCTAAGTGAAATTTCATGGAAAACTTAAGTCCTAGGCATGTCTAAAAATTCTATCCCCTACACTTAGCTCAAATCATATTCACGAGAAGTCATACAAGCTAAGTGATCTTCCAATCAAACAAACATTCAAAATCTAGGAACCTATAGCAAGCACTATTCATTCAAATCATCAATCCTTCAAGCAATTAAGGATAAGAGCATGACACTTACTAGCCTAGTTTAACGTCTTGGCTAAGACGTAGCCGAGGTCTTTACTTCAAAGAAACACACTTAGTGAGTCCTTTGCTAAGATCCCTCACTAAGCAGTGCAAGTAAAACTTCATTTCAAATCATCTAGCCTTAGCATGGCTAGCTCATTCCCATTGAAACTCCCGTAGTAGTGTTTAAGCCGGTGACCATTAACCTTGAAGATATCTCCATTAGGTGATTTGAGCTCTACATGCCCATCTTCATAAACCTTTAAAATCTCATAAGGTCCCGACCATCTTAACTTTAACTTTCCCGGGAATAGCTAAATCCTTAAATTGATAAGAGAACTCTATCTCCTTCTTTGAAAGTTTTCCTAGAGATCTTGCTATCGTGCCAAATTATGGATTTCTCCTTCTATAATTTAGCACTCTCATAGGAATTTCTTCTTATTTCTTCTAGCTATTGGAGTTGGAGAATTCTCTTTTCACCAGCTTTCTTAAAGTCAAAATTCAAACACTTAATGGCCCATCTCGCCTTGTACTCAAGCTCCACGGGTAAGTGACAAGGTTTTCCGTATATGAGCCTATAAGGAGACATCCCGATTGGTGTCTTGAAGGCGGTTCGATATGCCCATAATGTATCATCGCGTTTAGACGACCAATCCTTCCTATAGCTTCCCACTACCTTTTCCAATATGGACTTCAACTCCCTATTTGACACTTCCACTTGGTCACTTGTTTGTGGGTGATAAGGGGTCGAGAGCTTGTGGTAAACTCCATATTTCTTGAGCATTTTCTCTAGGCTCTTTTCCCTAAAGTGAGATCCATTGTCACTTATTATTGTTCTCGGTACTCCATATCTTCGAAATATGATCTTCTTAAAAAATCTTTGTACATTCTTTGCGTCACAATTAGGGGAGGCTAAAGCTTCTACCCATTTAGAGACATAATCCACCGCAACGAGAATGTACTTGTTTCCTCACCGAAGATGGGAAAGGTCCCATATAGTCTATGCCCCAAATGTCGAAAATCTCAATCTCTAGGATGCCCTTTTAAGACATTTCGTCTCTCCTTTAGAGATTTCCCGAACGTTGGCATGAATCACAAGCCTTGACAAAAGAATAAGCGTCCTTGAACAAGCTTGGCCAATAAAATCCACATTGCAAGACCTTAGCCACGGTCTTAGAACTAGAACTGTGTCCTCCATACATAGATGAGTGACAATCTCTAAGAATTGCACCTTGCTCTTCCTTTGATTATAGTCAAGGTCTTCATTGATGACACCCAAGCTAGGTAGTTGACTATATCCGCGTACCACGGTGTTTTAGAACACTCTATAGACATCAAGTATTCTCCAATGAATGTGTCTTCAATGGGAGAGCTTCCATCATCTACATCTTCAACATTTGACCGCGAGAGGTGATCGGCAACTACATTCTTCACTCCTTTCTTGTCCTTTATTTCAATGTCAAATTCTTGAAGGAGGAGCACCCACCGAATCAATCTTGGCTTAGCTTCTTTCTTAGAAATGAGATATTTGATTGTCGCGTGGTCGGTAAATACTATAGTCTTCTCAAAAGCATACACTATAGCCAACATTTCCTTTTCGGTTGTAGTGCAGTTCTCTTGGGTGGTATCAAGGGCTTTACTCACATAGTATATAACATGCAATTTCTTGTCCACACATTGCCCCAATATCGCTCCAATAGCGCAGTCACTTGCATCACACATAAGCTCAAAGGGAAGTTTCCATTTAGGCGGTTGAATCATGGGAGCCGACACTAAAGCCATCTTTACTGTTTCAAAGGCTTGAATGACGTGTAGTATGTAGTGGAGATTTTAAGTCCTAACACGGCAAACAAAATTTATATATCTAGGAAACCTAGAGTCGAATCCCTAGAGATGATCTAGAACTAATCAACTACTTTGAATTGCCTGACATAAAAATTTGGGAGTATTGGTAAGAGATTTTGGTATTTTTGAAAGCTTAATATGCAAACCTTTTAAAAATCAATCCTTAGGACTAAGAGGATCATCTAAATGGAGGCCTCAATCTTACCAATACCCCCAAACTTTTATGTTAGGCAATTCTTAAGTAGTTTATTTATGAACATTAATCCTAAGTTCAACTTTCATTCCATCCTTAAGACTAAGAGGATCATCTAAATGGAGGCCTCAATCTTTCAAGGCATTCTAATCAACTTAATATCAATTTTCATTGCATACATCATTGATTAGGTTCAATTAATTACAGTTAAGCATTTTAACAAACACTTAATGTGCAACATAAAATAGATGTAGCCAATGCATAAAATTCACATCAAATTTCATTGCATAACAAAGTTATCAACATCCAAATACATGCATGTCACCTAGGGATCCATAGGTTCCCTAACCAATCACTACTCACTACTCATACTAGAAATGAAAGCAACAACAATTGAAATGTATGAAAACATGAAATTAATTGCAAACTAGAGTTGTATAGGAGATGCGGATGCTTGATCTTCACTCCAAAGTCTTCAATTCCTCAAAGTAGCACTTGATCTTCAAAAATCAAAATTCTAGGGTTTTTGATCGAGATACGAAGTCTAGGCACCGAGTTTGAAATGATTAAAAAGTTTATATAGTCGGAGGTCCTCTCCCTAGCAAAAATGTCCTCGGCTGAGCAAGAAATTTGGGGAAAAATCTGCTCGGCCAACTAGAATCCTCTTGACCCGAGCAGATTTGAATGTGGCGCGGTTTAAGTCCTCGACAAGCCAACTTGTGCTCGGCAGTGTTGATTTTGTTCAGCCCGAGCAAAAGTTTGCTCGCCCCAAGGAAAACTTTCTGAGGATCCTTGTATCAATTCAAGTTGACTTTTAAGCTGAGCAAAATTGTCCTCGACTGAGTAGAATTCCTTTGATCTCTTCAAGTGTAATCCTCAGTTCAGGTCGTTCGAGCACATTCTTCATGGGCCGAGCAGATCATGCTTTGTAGCATCCAAGGAGAGTATACACTTCAATCGGCCGAGCAACTTTTGCCTGGGTATTTCTGCTCGGCCGAGGTGATCTCTGTTCATTTTGGCAAAGATTCCTCAGCTAACCTGATCTGCTCGCCACCTTCTAGGACTTGCTCGGTTGAGGCAAAGATCGCTTAAAATGGACCTTCCTAGAAAAAAGGGACAATTGCAGTAAACCACCATTATAATGTCCCAGTTTGCAGAAAACCACCACGATAACAAAAAATTACCAAACGGTATATTATAATTCTGCCGTTAACCAAAAACCACCAGCCCTACTGTTCCGTTAATTGAACCGTTAAAAGCGTGTGGGCTTATTAATTTAATAATATTTTTTTATTTTTGTTAATTACCAAAAACCACTATTATAATATCCGTTTTACGAAAAACCACCATTTTAATAATTGATTATCAAAGTACTACCAACTGCACTGTTCATGCTACAACAGAGGCTCGTACGACAATTTAACTCGTTTATATATGTCTACTAGCTATATGATGCTTCAATTTAATCTTGATGGATGTCAATGAAGAAAATAATGCTAGAAAATGCAAAAGAAAACTCATGTTTGAGAATTTATAATTATCAATGTGGAATGGTTACCGACTGTCCGATTCAAATATAATAATTTTCCTCCTTTTATTTCTATGAAATATGATTTATTACATCACTACTTTTAAACTATAACTGTTGTACTTATATTGATCTAAAAGATTCAACTATGTATTAAAGATTCAACTACTTTTAAACTCATGTTTTGTTTAATGAACCGTAATTTTGTAGGAAGAGTAATAATATCTTGCTAATCAAAGATAGCTAAAATTGTAGCCTCAACATCGTTACCTAGCGTTACCTAACGGAGTTGAATACCCACGCGTCAACATAATAATTTTGTAGGAAGAGTAATAATATCGTACTTAGTTGTTAAAATGGTGGTTTTCTGCAAAACAAAATATTATAATGGTGGTTTTCAGCAATTGTCTAAATTGAAGTTGAATACCCACGCGTCGTGTGGCGCGTGTTGTACAGTTTCTAACGGAGTTCGGTCAATGGCGGTTTTTGGTTAACGACAGAATTATAATATACCCGTTTGGTAATTTTTGTTATCGTGGTGGTTTTCTGCAAACTGGGACGTTATAATGGTGGTTTACTGCAATTAACCCTAGAAAAAATGATGATATCTCTTGTGTTGACAGAATCGGTGCGCAGCAGATGAGCCCTTATATAGATCGGAGCAACAAAGCGAAAAAGCAGAGCACAGATCCAGAAGCTTACTCTGGACTTTACAGATAGAAGACAAGTTTCTCATGTGTTAGAAACCACATATCCATAAACAACTCTATCACACCTCTCCTCTCTTATCTATATTTTATCTCTATCTTTCTCTATACCCTTCACATATTCCTGACACCCTTTTTATATAAATGTTAGGAACAATGAATTCCAATTTTCCATGCACATTAATTTCATGCATCTTCAAAATTTCCCATGCGTATTAATTTCATGCATCTTCTAATTTCCCATGCACATTAATTTCATGCATATTCTCTGACTTTTGCCTCAACAATAATTCTATCTCGGTGACTGTTCATCTTCTACATTAATATTGTATGGAGACTGTCACAGCTCCCAGCTTCCGATGAGTAGCAGATCACTGTGTCTTCAGATAATCTGTCTCGGCCATCTGTTCCTTCTAGATAAGTCTCTTCTTCAGCTTTCTTGCCTCACAGTATGATCCAACTTCTGACTCCTCATATCCTCCCATAACTCTTAAAACAAAATCTACCAAATACTTAAACAAATATCTGACTCTCCATCTGATATTTGTCTTGGATCTATCTCGCACTAGTCGATAATCTTTATCTTCTGATTCAGCGTTAGACACAGGTACAACTTCTTCACGAATAACTTCTACATTGTCTGGATCTGCATCTTCAACAATCTAATCCCCAAGCTCCACCTCAAACCTTGTTATATCTCCAACCAGAGAACTTTTAACCCACCTTGATCATCCTTTTTTGCTCCATGAAAAAGTAGTCATGCTTGTCCAGTTCTCTCTTTAGATGTACCGTGTTAGTGAAACTATTTGTTATGACCAGTTGCTACAGTTCAAGTGAAACTCCAGCTGCTGTCTTCTGCATTCCAAGAGAAGAGGTTATAGTTAACTAATAGAGAATTACCTAAGTTTGCTTAACATAAAAGAGTTTGGGGGATTGTAGATTGAAGGTTTGATAGGTTTTAATAACAAGTAGAGAAAATTGATCAAGGACTTCTACTTCACCCCTAGGAGATAGGAGAGTTAATATACTCAATTTACTAGCACAAATCACATTTAGTTTGAATTCTTATGGCTACGCATCATCCTTCCAAGTTAAACTCTCGTTCCATCCTTGGAGATTAGATGACGCGCTAAAAGGTTTCAATTCTCAAGCTCTCGCTCTATTGAATCACATGGAATTCAAGTGCACAACCTCAAGCTCTCACTCTATTGGAAAGGCACTCAAACTCACACCAAACCTAGCCTATCACCAAGAGGAATTGTCGCTCTCGCGCACAATTTACTCTCAAAGCAACATTGATATAGTTACTAACATCCTAGGGTTCAATCGTCATCAAATCATAGGAAGTTAATTCACTTTGACACACTTAGGCATTTCGTCAAACACTTGGCATGCATCATTATGAACAAGTAACTACAACAACTAAGATTCAACTAAAATATAATTCAATTGCATAGAAAGAGTATACAAACATCATCCAAATCCTAGGGGATCCATATGATCCCCAATCACATAAACAACTACTCTAACATGACTAAAAATGTAAACAAAGCATTCAAAATGTAAATCAACAACATAATAATGAAAGTAAAGGTAGAAAAGCTTAGGAGATGTTGATGATCTTCAATTCTTCAAGCTTTCCTCCTCTTTGATCTCTTGGACTTCTTTAGATGTTAGATTATCTGAACTTCCAAGGATCCCTCCAAAAATGGTTGAGGAATCTATTTATACTTTGGAGCAAAAACTGCCTTTTTGGACTTGCTCAGGAGAGCAGAAAGTTGCTCGGGATAGCAGAATTCTTGCTGTCTTTGGGTTATCCGGGAGAGTAAAAAAGTTGCTTGGGAGAGCAAATATTTACTCGGGAGAGTAAAAACTCAGAGATAGAAATTTCAGATTTTTTCCTAAGGGGTGAAATTTTGCTCGGGAGAGGAAAATCCATTGAGTTTTTGTGTATCAAAGTTGACAACTTGCTCGGCCTAGCAAAGTTTACTCGCGAGAGCAGAATTTCAGAGTTGGAAAATTCAGATTGCTTGCTAGGAGGGAAATTCTGCTCGGGGGAGCAAAATTTCTACTCGGGAGAGCAAACCTCTTTGGCTCTTTTTCTGTACTTTAATCACAATTTTTGCTCTCTTTTGCACTTGATCGCTCCATGGTTATACTTCTTGAATATATCCTAAAATAAGCATAAGATGTATCAATTCTTTCACATTTACTCGAAAACAAACAAGAATCAAAGGTAGGATGCGTTCAAATGTTAGTATATTTGCACGCTATCATTAATCATGAAGAGATAAGATACTATAATAATTTAATTATTTTATTTAGTAAAAAAATGCTTTAATATTTTGGCCTTTGTATGTCATGTGCATTTTATTTAAGTGTTTGTGCAGAAAATCAAAGTTTTTCATTACAATTGGAATAGAAAATCAAATATTTTAAAATTTACATAATCATTATTCATGATTCCATTGGAGCAAGACAACTTTTTCATTATCTAGATTATGCTTAACCAAATTTAAATAATATTTTACATAACAAATTTACATAATGTGGTTGGAGATGCTCTAAGGCATGTCGGCCACTTCTCTATCCAATCTCAAACAACTCTAATTAAGCAGTCGTTGTTCTCTGATTTAGTCAATACATAGCTTGATTGATTTCATATATCCGTTGAGATCACTCTGCTATTGTTGGAGCATCAGTATCGCCTTTCCTCTGAGGTATCTCTATTAGGAGTTACCTAAGAGGTATTTCTGGAGTTGAGTTTCTCGTAAGGTAATACAGATAGTGCGTTCCCCGAGAGGTAACACTATCAGTGAGTTCCTCGAGAGGTAATGCAGCGAGTAACTCAGCGCGGAATTAAAATATTATAATCGTGTAAAAATTACAGAAGTTAAAGTACTCTCGATTTATAGTGGAAACCTTAATACGAACAAGTACTGAGTAAAATCACAACCTTCTAGGACTTCCTAGAAGAATTTGCAATACCTTGATCTTGTTTATTAGATATCTTGTCAATTACAATTCAATAACTAACCGCTTAAAACGACTTAGTTTATGAACTTGTACTCCCTTGACCTCACTCTAAATGACATGCTCACAGCCTTGCTCCACACAACACACAACTCTGAATATTCGAATATTCACCGCTACTCCCAAGACACACATCTCTTGATCCAAAGACGTCGTAGAATAAACACACAACTCAATGAAAGCTCCACACTAGGTTGCTGCCTATTTATAGGCCCTACTACCTAGATACTCCTAGATCTTGCAGCATTATCTCATTTTAAAATTCCTGTGAAAATCACAAACCTTTCGAATGATAAACATTATTTTTCAAAAGATAATAATATAAGAATATTCTTTCCAAAGCTAATGATAAAATTATTAAATGGAATATATAATGTCAAGACAATGTCACATATAATATTAATTCAAATCTCTGTTTCCAAAATATAATCCAAGATATACTAACTAAATTTATGATTATCTTTTTACTAAATATTCCTGTTAAGATATTTCTTAAATAATATTTGCAATATCAATTCAAATTATCTTAACAATAATCTTTTAAATTTATTTTTCATAATCAAAACCTAAAAGATCTAACAATATTCCCTCTTTTTGATGATGGAAAACAATAAAATTAAAAGATTATTAATACACGTACCGCCAATATGTATGAGAACTTTAGAGTTCCCTATCCAGTATAATCTGCGGCTCCTCGTTGTCTTACCTGTCATATGGGTTAGTTCCAAAATACCAACCATACCAATCCCTTTATATTTTTGCATCCTAGACTTCCCCTTAAAGTCATGCATATACTCAGGTGACTTTCCTATCAGGTAAGGTACCCAATTGACTTCCCTACCTGGTAAGATAATGCTCAGTTCCCCCTTAGAATAACAACTACACACGTAGCATCAGCACGACTTCCCCCTGAGGTCATGCACCCCCTATCAATCATTCCCCCTTTTGGCATCATCAAAAAGGATGCACATAAAATAAA
>QZGG01001945.1:0-49263 GCA_006409495.1 Sedum album | reverse complement strand
GACGAGCACGTCGTTGAGTGCTGCAAATTTGTCCCGACTCTCCTTACTAGTATAGTATTGGCAAGCTGGGGTCGAATCCACAGGGAACGGTGGAAGTCTCTTTTCAACTACAAACTAAGATTGGGTTGTGCGTGAGTAAATTAAAAGAAAGAAAAACTGTTGCGCAAGTACAACTGGCGCACACACAGACAGCAAGTATGAAAGACGCAAAAATATGCAAGAGATGAATCCGGTTCAGATTCTTCACTATGAACTCTATGTTTTATCCTTGGTCACTAAAGGCACATGATAATTGTCCACGTAGATTAAGGTCCTGTCACAGCTTAATAACCTACACATACATTCCGGTCAAGGTTTGTATGATATTATTACTCAATCTAGTCTAGTCAATAACGAATCCGGTCAAGGTAGTTACTGCCTATTCTAGTGTTACTCCTATCATTCACAGTCACGTACTTCTGATAGTTTAACTATAGATACTAGACTCTACAACTAAGTCTGCGGTGCAAGGCTTCGCTTAATTGTCTAACCTAATTATCATGCAATGGAGTGCGGAATAATAATACTAAACTTAATCATGCAAATTAAGAACAAGACCTCAAAAACATATTATTCATAGATCAAATCCAAACCGAAATCAGTAAGTTAGCTAGACATACTGATCGAATACATCTCAAGAATAATTATAAGACAACTAAAATAACAAGACAAATCTGTATGCTGCGTCGTCAGGCTCGCGTGACAGCTTGCGCGCACGTCTTCGCCGGAATTAAGCTCTGCGCCGTCAGCTCTCTCTCTGTGTGCTCCTGAGATTTCCATAAGCTTTGTATTTATAGTCCTTGCCTTCTAGGGTTTCCACGAATATTTAGGCAAGGATATCTGTAGGAAATCATCTTTATCTCTAAAAATCAGCTTAGGAAACCTTAAATCTCCAAAAACCGAACTTAGAAATATTCTTTAGCGCGTGATGACGTCATCGTTCCGAATATCTCGCTGTCTGCTGACGTCACCGTTTTGCTGTCTTCTGCGCGACCTTCACTCGCGCGCCATGTTGCTCGCGCGCAGTGCCTTGTTGTTGTCGTTGCCTTGTTATCTTTTTGCTCGAGATTCAGCCTCTTGTTGCGTTTTTGTTCTAACTCTTCTTTAAGACCTGAAATACAAAACTACACCAAAAGCGTAATCTTATACCATAATATGTTAGAATAAAAGCAGTGTAAAGGACATAAAATAGCGTACAACTGCACTCTATCAAATCCCCCACACTTACTCTTGTTCGTCCCTGAACAAGTCGGCTTCCTTACCTCTTGTGTACTGCACGCGTGAATGTTGGACTTACTGCGCCACACATGTGCGCCACTCTCACAACCTGCGCAATTGTGACTCTACAACACTAAACTGATTAAGTAATGATTCTAACCTTGTGTTACCTCTCTTGTGGAATGCAAATCAATTTGGATGATTGGGAGATAGTCCTGCTTAAGCACCGGTCACCGAATTCTTCTTGATTCGCGATTGCATGGTTATTCGTATCCGCTTTCTTTGGTACGTGATTGATCCGCGTCTTAGGGTTTTCTGAGCTCTACGTCTTTGACGCTTTACTGTTTGTTTCTCGGACATATTGATAACTCTGTTGCACATTTCTTCTTTTCATTGTTTCGGCCTTGTAAGCTTTCACTTTGAATTGAATACTCTGCTTTCTGGTCCGGATCCTTATTTTTCCCTAGAACGGCTTCCAATCACGGCCTTCGGATAACAGCTATGGAACCACGCCCCGCTCTCGCTTCTGATAGTCGCGCGCAAGTCAGGTCACGCGTTTGCAACCGCGCGCCCCTTCCTGAGCAACTAACTTCCACGAAGACGGTCTGTTTTTCCGTCTCGTCACGCTGGTAGGGTTTCGCCTTCGGCATCTGCGTGACTGAGCTTGCTCTTATTCCTTTGACCGCGAAGTACCAACCTCCACGAATACTCATAACCATGCAACCGATCCTCAAGCTTCGTTCGATCGACTGCTTCTCTAGGACGTTTCTATCAACTCCACATCCCTCGTTATTCCACTCAAGAGATACACAAAATTCGAAAAAATTACCAAAAATCAGAATATGTCATATAAGCACAAATTACCTCAGGTGCGCGAGTACGCACACAGGTCGCGCACGCCAATGTTCTCGCGCGCAGATACCTCTTGAGATGTGTTCAACTATCGGTTTGGTTTGTTTTAAACTAAAACGAAAAATTTATCCTAAAAAAAACGAAAAAATTAATGAAAATTCCTACTCCTAAGATAATATACTACTGCCCCCCACACTTAAACAAAAACGTGTCCTCACGTTATGCATAAGTAAAAAGAAGAAAGCAATAGCAATGCATGCATGTAATGCATATTTTGCACCGAACACAATTCATAATATGCCACCCCCGAGTTATTGAAAACACCGATTACTTTAAAACACCATTTAAAACATAAGGACAGTTAAAACAGTGTTTTAAAACAACAGTTAAAACAACCACCGAAATATTCATTACACCGATCATAAATATTTAAAACGAAGTAGAAAATGACCGGGAGAGTTCTTCGATAGGGTCTTCATCCCGTAGTGCATACTCTCCTGGGATCGGGTCTCCAGCGTGCCAGCCTCTAGGTGGCGTCAAGTCCAAGTTGGCACCCTGTGGTGCCACATACTCCATAACACGCTGAGCGTTGAACACCCAGCGCTGGTCAACTAATACTTGCGCGCCACTTCCTTGCGCGCTGGACTCTGCTTGCGCATGCTCTGATCGGCGCCTGCTCCTTCTGGGCGCCACTGTCTCTTGCGCCACAACCTCTGGCGCAGCTGACGTTCTCAAGTCCGCGCCTGTAGCTCCAATACGCGGTTCCATCCGCGCGATCTTGATACCTTTGTAGAGACGCATCTTCTGGCGCGTCAGAAACTCAGCCCGTACGATGTGTGCTCCTCCAGCCATGGTCCATATGCAGCGCACGCAGAAAGTGCGTGATCAGTCCTCCGCACAGCAGCGGGCCCTTCATGCTCACCGCTTCCCAGTAGCTAGTGAGCAGGCGCGTGTAGCGCACCTTCTTTCCATAGTATAGGCCCTTCAAGATGGCCATGTCCAGTAGTCCGGGCCGCTGAGATCCATTGTAGCGGCCGATGATGGAGTGGGAAATGAGCCTCTGGAGATAAAATCTTTGGGTCCAATAGCTCCGTCCCCAAACTCCTTCCACCCGCATACGGCTTGCTGCCGTCAGTCCAATCCTCCCAGGCCTCTTGATCAGTGTGCTCATCCACCTCAGCCCCGGGCATTCTGTCGAATCCCATAACTGCGCCGAACTGTGATGGCGCGGCCTCATAGTACACGCCCCTGTGGCGGTACCTGATCCGGTCTGCTAAACCTCGTACGACGCGAGGAACTCCAGCGTATCCTCCACGTCTGTGTCCGAGCTGAGTTCCATAACGAAGCCCATCCGTTGCGGCAAAGCCGCATGTACTTCTTCATAGAGCCCCATCTCGCAGAACTCTCATCCACAAACACGTCGGCAAAAATTCACATACTGTATAACTTGTGCTAATCTCAAAATCCAACTTCTCCGATTGATCCACACAGATAGACATTATAACAGCAAAACAAGCACAAGACTAAAACTGGCGCGCGTGTCCTGTCACGCGCGAGCACGCAGATCTAGATCTAAACTACCACTGAAAATTGAACACCAAAACTATCCAAATCGAATGAAATTTTGACAGTAGAATACCTGCACTGAGATCTACGTTCTGGCCAAAATTCGAAATTCTGGGTTGGTGCGGCGGTGACGCGGCGGCTGTGGCGGCGGTCGGCGGTGGTGGCTTGTGGCTTTGGGTTTTTGTGTTAGAGAGATAAGTTGAAAATGAAAAGTGACATGAAAATTTACCCCTCATCACATATTTATAGTGCAAAAAGCCCACATGCATGCATGGCCCAAAACTACATGGGCCCAAGACTAAAACTAACCTAAAATTAAAACTAAAACAAAAACCAAATACTAAACACACACAAACAAATGAAAATAAACTAAGTTAAGTTTGTCGGAGTACCTTCCGACGAGTGCTTTGTTTAACGTCGTTAGCTCGACGCAAATGTGCACTCATAGCGCACGGTTTACCTCCCCCACACTTGAATATTTGCCTCCTTCCGTATCGTCATCTTTTCTGCATGGCAAAAATTCAAGTGATCAGTGTAAGATAAATAAGAATAATCAATATGATCAGAAGGTAAGGAGATAGAAAACGCGAAGTTCGCGTGTTGGGTCTTTCGGATGCGCCAGTGTGTGTGCGTGTAAGCTCTCGTGTATCCCTGAGTCGCGCAGCCCTATTCTGCATGATCATTCTGCGCACCATATCCGCGTTCCGATGTTGTTCCCAAGTGTTGGCTGCTCGGCTTCGCTCTCTGCGCCTCTTATCTGGTGGCTTACTCTTTATACTGTTCTGGCGCGCCAAAGGCATATTCTTCTGACTGGCGCGCATCATCCCAGAATACTTGGTATTGGTGCTTCGTTGATCCAATCATTCACCAATGGTTCCTCCGATAATTGATTCTATTGATGACATCTAATCTGAGTATGTGCTTCTTGTCTTGTAATGTCACCATACCTTTCCCGACATCAATGCACACTTGCGCGGTTCATAAATGGTCGGCCCAGCAACACTGATTCCCTTGCTTCCGTATTCGGCTTGTTCATGTCAACTACGTAGAAATCTGCTAGGAACTTGAGTTTGCCGACATGGGTCAAGACATCTACTATTTTCCCCTTTGCTTCGGTCCGTGAGTTGTCCGCAAGTAACAATGCATGTCCGTTGGCTCGAGAGGTCCCATTGACGATGCTGAATACAGTGAATATGGCAGCAAATTAACCGATGCTCCTAAGTCTAACATACACTCGCTAACCAGGGTTTCTCCAATAAAGCACGGAATAGTAAAGGTTCCCGGATCAGCAAGTTTTCCGGTAAATCTGGAGCTAAGCATATCTTCAAGCTTGCTTGGAAATCATTCAGCATAGTACTTCCTTCTGCTCTGGTGGGTCAGGGTTGGTGCGTGAAAAGACCGGTGCAACAACTATTCTGCGTTCTGTTCCTCTGCTGCGCCATGTACTGCGCGTATCAACTGGCGCGCTGATGTGTTCTGGTGGTGGCGCGTCCATCTGAACCATGTTGATACTTCCCTTTGGATTCTGTATTACCTGAGAGGGCAGATTTCCATCACTAGCCTTCAGTTCATTAACAGTGGTGGCAATCTGGGTGAGCTGATTCTCTATCAGTTTAAACCTTTTGTCATTCTGCTCTTCGTTTCTTCGGACTGTCTCAGCCAACTGACCCACTATTTCTTCTAATGATTTCTTTGGTGGTTGAGCATTCTGCGTTTGTCCTTCAGTGCGTCGTGTGGTGGGTTATAGGAAGGCACTGGCGCGTAAGGTCGTGCGCCAGTGGGCATTAGGTTGCGCGCGCCAGTCAGCGCGCGGCCTCTGAAAATTCTGGTCGTTCTTCCAACTAAACCCATTCTCTGCCAATCCAAACTAGGCTGTCCTTGCCTAGCTTGTCCGTGTTCCATCCTCCTACTGCATTAACATCTGCGTGTTCTTCGAATAGGGAGGGGCATGCGTCAGTAAGATGGTCTGTGGCGTGACAGAATTCACACGCTCTTGTCTCGATGCTTTGTTTGTCATTAGCTTCTGCATCATATCCTTTAATTCCTTGATCTCTCCGGTCACGTCTACTTGATGCAGTGCTCTGGCGCGGTTATTCTCTAGTGACACTTGATATCTAACTTGGTCAGCCGTGTCCTCTATTAATTTCCATACATCCTCCGGATACATATTCCTCACGTTGCCTCCTGCGCAAGCATTCAACAACCTGAGCTCCATCTCAGTAAGTCCGTTGAGGAAGTTCTCTATCAACACATGTTGCGGGAGTCCATGATTGTAGCAGTTCGCTTCAAGTTCCCTGAACCGCTCGTAATACTCTGATAATGATTCCCCATGCAACTGTTTCGGCGCAGCTAACTCTCGACGCAGCAGTGACACTTTGGCCGCGGGATAAAACTTGTCTAGAAATCGTTCTTGTAATTCGGGCCATGTCCTTATTGAACCCGGCGCTAGTCCCATCAACCATTGTCGAGCTGAATCACATAGTGAAAACGGGAAGGCTCTAAGCTTCAACAATTCTGGGTCCTCATTCCCATTCCTCATATTCTCACAAATGGCTGCGAATTCTCGTACATGTTTTACTGGATTCTCACTAGCCATACCATGGAATTTTGGTATGTAGTGAACAAGCTGAGTCCGCAGTTCGAAGTGTCCATCTGGAGGCAGTACTATGCACCATGGTTGATTCACAGCTTGAGGAGCAGACATCTCCTTGATGGTGCGTCGCGCCACTGGTTGAGCAGGCACGCGCGCCAGGAGGTGGCGCGCGTCTATCCATGTTATTTCAACTGATTATCATTTCTGGGTAGTTCAACGTCCATTCTGAACTCTAAGTCTCTGCGTACTTCTCTTCTGATTTCGAGTTCAGCTGGGTTTAGGCGAGCAAAAATGTTTCGCGTTGCGCGCTGGCGCGTCTGGAGTTTCTCTCTTCTGCCTATACACTGTTTTCTCACCAAAATCTTCCATGCAACAAAAAACAACAGCTAAATTAAACGTAACTAATTTTTTTGGATTTTTTATAAGAAACAAAAAGTAAATAACAAAAGAAAAAGAAAAGAAAACTTCTCTAGCCGTCCCCGGCAACGGCGCCAAAATTTGACGAGCACGTCGTTGAGTGCTGCAAATTTGTCCCGACTCTCCTTACTAGTATAGTATTGGCAAGCTGGGGTCGAATCCACAGGGAACGGTGGAAGTCTCTTTTCAACTACAAACTAAGATTGGGTTGTGCGTGAGAAAATTAAAAGAAAGAAAAACTGTGCGCAAGTACAACTGGCGCACACACAGACAGCACAGCAAGTATGAAGACGCAAATAAATATGCAAGAGATGAATCCGGTTCAGATTCTTCACTATGAACTCTATGTTTTATCCTTGGTCACTAAAGGCACATGATATAATTGTCCACGTAGATTAAGGTCCTGTCACAGCTTAATAACCTACACATACATTCCGGTCAAGGTTTGTATGATATTATTACTCAATCTAGTCTAGTCAATAACGAATCCGGTCAAGGTAGTTACTGCCTATTCTAGTGTTACTCCTATCATTCACAGTCACGTACTTCTGATAGTTTAACTATAGATACTAGATTCTACAACTAAGTCTGCGGTGCAAGGCTTCGCTTAATTGTCTAACCTAATTATCATGCAATGGAGTGCGGAATAATAATACTAAACTTATCATGCAAATTAAGAACAAGACCTCAAAAACATATTATTCATAGATCAAATCCAAACCGAAATCAGTAAGTTAGCTAGACATACTGATCGAATACATCTCAAGAATAATTATAAGACAACTAAAATAACAAGACAAATCTGATGCTGCGTCGTCAGGCTCGCGTGACAGGTTGCGCGCACTCTTCGCCGGAATTAAGCTCTGCGCCGTCAGCTTCTCTCTAAGTGTGCTCCTGAGATTTCCATAAGCTTTGTATTTATAGTCCTTGCCTTCTAGGGTTTCCACGAATATTTAGGCAAGGATATCTGTAGGAAATCATCTTATCTCTAAAAATCAGCTTAGGAAACCTTAAATCTCCAAAAACCGAACTTAGAAATATTCTCGCGCGTGATGACGTCATCGTTCCGAATATCTCGCTATCTGCTGACGTCACCGTTTTGCTGTCTTCTGCGCGACCTTCACTCGCGCGCCATGTTGCTCGCGCGCCAGTGGCCTCTTGTCTGTTGTCGTTGCCTTGTTATCTTTTTGCTCGAGATTCAGCCTCCTTGTTGCGTTTTTGTTCTAACTCTTCTTTAAGACCTGAAATACAAAACTACACCAAAAGCGTAATCTTATACCATAATATGTTAGAATAAAAGCAGTGTAAAGGACATAAAATAGCATACAACTGCACTCTATCAAATCCCCCACACTTACTCTTGTTCGTCCCTGAACAAGTCGGCTTCCTTACCTCTTGTGTACTGCACGCGTGAATGTTGGACTTACTGCGCCACACATGTGCGCCACTCTCACAACCTGCGCAATTGTGACTCTACAACACTAAACTGATTAAAGTAACTGATTCTAACCTTGTGTTACCTCTCTTGTGGAATGCAAATCAATTTGGATGATTGGGAGATAGTCCTGCTTAAGCACCGGTCACCGAATTCTTCTTGATTCGCGATTGCATGGTTATTCGTATCCGCTTTCTTTGGTACGTGATTGATCCGCGTCTTAGGGTTTTCTGAGCTCTACGTCTTTGACGCTTTACTGTTTGTTTCTCGGACATATTGATAAACTCTGTTGCACAATTCTTCTTTTCATTGTTTCGGCCTTGTAAGCTTTCACTTTGAATTGAATACTCTGCTTTCTGGTCCGGATCCTTATTTTTCCCTAGAACGGCTTCCAATCACGGCCTTCGGATAACAGCTATGGAACCACGCCCCGCTCTCGCTTCTGATAGTCGCGCGCAAGTCAGGTCACGCGTTTGCAACCGCGCGCCCCTTCCTGAGCAACTACTTCCACGAAGACGGTCTGTTTTTCCGTCTCGTCACGCTGGTAGGGTTTCGCCTTCGGCATCTGCGTGACTGAGCTTGCTCTTATTCCTTTGACCGCGAAGTACCAACCTCCACGAATACTCATAACCATGCAACCGATCCTCAAGCTTCGTTCGATCGACTGCTTCTCTAGGACGTTTCTATCAACTCCACATCCCTCGTTATTCCACTCAAGAGATACACAAAATTCGAAAAAATTACCAAAAATCAGAATATGTCATATAAGCACAAATTACCTCAGGTGCGCGAGTACGCACACAGGTTGCGCACGCCAATGTTTCTCGCGCGCAGATACCTCTTGAGATGTGTTCAACTATCGGTTTGGTTTGTTTTAAACTAAAACGAAAAATTTATCCTAAAAAAAACGAAAAATTAATGAAAATTCCTACTCCTAAGATAAATATACTACTGCCCCCCCACACTTAAACAAAAACGTGTCCTCACGTTATGCATAAGTAAAAAGAAGGCAATAGCAATGCATGCATGTAATGCACTATTTTGCACCGAACACAATTCATAATATGGCCACCCCCGAGTTATTGAAAACACCGATTACTTAAAACACCATTTAAACATAAGGACAGTTAAAACAGTGTTTTAAAACAACAGTTAAAACAACCACCGAAATATTCATTACACCGATCAAATATTTAAAACGAAGTAGAAAATGACCGGGAGAGTTCTTCGATAGGGTCTTCATCCCGTAATGCATACTCTCCTGGGATCGGGTCCCAGCGTGCCAGCCTCTAGGTGGCGTCAAGTCCAAGTTGGCACCCTGTGGTGCCACATACTCCATAACACGCTGAGCGTTGAACACCCAGCGCTGGTCAACTAATACTTGCGCGCCACTTCCTTGCGCGCTGGACTCTGCTTGCGCATGCTCTGATCGGCGCCTGCTCCTTCTGGGCGCCACTGTCTCTTGCGCCACAACCTCTGGCGCAGCTCTGACGTCTCAAGTCCGCGCCTGTAGCTCCAATACGCGGTTCCATCCGCGCGATCTTGATACCCTTGTAGAGACGCATCTTCTGGCGCGTCAGAAACTCAGCCCGTACGATGTGTGCTCCTCCAGCCATGGTTCCATATGCAGCGCACGCAGAAGTGCGTGATCAGTCCTCCGCACAGCAGCGGGCCCTTCATGCTCACCGCTTCCCAGTAGCTGGTGAGCAGGCGCGTGTAGCGCACCTTCTTTCCATAGTATAGGCCCTTCAAGATGGCCATGTCCAGTAGTCCGGGCCGCTGAGATCCATTGTAGCGGCCGATGATGGAGTGGGAAATGAGCCTCTGGAGATAAAACATCTTTGGGTCCAATAGCTCCGTCCCCAAACTCCTTCCACCCGCATACGGCTTGCTGCCGTCAGTCCAATCCTCCAGGCCTCTTGATCAGTGTGCTCATCCACCTCAGCCCCGGGCATTCTGTCGAATCCCATAACTGCGCCGAACTGTGATGGCGCGGCCTCATAGTACACGCCCCTGTGGCGGTACCTGATCCGGTCTGCTAAACCTCGTACGACGCGAGGAACTCCAGCGTATCCT
Organism: Sedum album; assembly: GCA_006409495.1. Classification (NCBI taxonomy): domain Eukaryota; kingdom Viridiplantae; phylum Streptophyta; class Magnoliopsida; order Saxifragales; family Crassulaceae; genus Sedum; species Sedum album. The sequence continues at coordinate 39,067 of QZGG01001945.1, read as the reverse complement.
CCACGTCTGTGTCCGAGCTGAGTTCCATGAACGAAGCCCATCCGGTTGCGGCAAAGCCGCATGTACTTCTTCATAGAGCCCCATCTCGCAGAACTCTCATCCACAAACACAGTCGGCAAAAATTCACATACTGTATAACTTGTGCCTAATCTCAAAATCCAACTTCTCCGATTGGATCCACACAGATAGACATTATAACGAGCAAAATCAAGCACGGGAACGACTAAAACTGGCGCGCGTGTCCTGTCACGCGCGAGCACGGGCAGATCTAGATCTAAACTACCACTGAACAATTGGCACACCAGAACTGATCCAAATCGAATGAAATTTTGACAGTAGAATACCTGCACTGAGATCTACGTTCTGGCCAAAATTTCGAAATTCTGGGTTGGTGCGGCGTGACGCGGCGGCTGTGGCGGCGGTCGGCGGTGGTGGCTTGTGGCTTTGGGTTTTTGTGTATAGAGAGATAAGTTGAAAATGAAAAGTGACATGAAATTTACCCCTCATCACATATTTATAGTGCAAAAAGCCCACATGCATGCATGGCCCAAAACTACATGGGCCCAAGACTAAACTAAACCTAAAATTAAAACTAAAACAAAAACCAAACTAACTAAACACACACGAAACAAATGAAAATAAACTAAGTTAAGTTTGTCGGAGTACCTTCCGACGAGTGCTTTGTTTAACGTCGTTAGCTCGACGCAAATGTGCACTCATAGCGCACGTTTACCTCCCCCACACTTGAATATTTGCCTCCTTCCGTATCGTCATCTTTTCTGCATGGCAAAAATTCAAGTGATTCAGTGTAAGATAAATAAGAATAATCAATATGATCAGAAGGTAAGGAGATAGAAAACGCGAAGTTCCGCGTGTTGGGTCTTTCGGATGCGCCAGTGTGTGTGCGTGTAAGCTCTCGTGCATCCCTGAGTCGCGCAGCCCTATTCTGCATGATCATTCTGCGCACCATATCCGCGTTCCGATGTTGTTCCCAAGTGTTAGGCTGCTCTCGGCTTGCTCTCTGCGCCTCTTATCTGGTGGCTTACTCTTTATACTGTTCTGGCGCGCCAAAGGCATATTCCTTCTGACTGGTGCGCATCATCCCAGAATACCTTGGTATTGGTGCTTCGTTGATCCAATCATTCACCAATGGTTCCTCCGATAACTTGATTCTATTGATGACATCTAATCTGAGTATGTGCTTCTTGTCTTGTAATGTCACCATACCTTTCCCGACATCAATGCACACTTGCGCGGTTCTCATAAATGGTCGGCCCAGCAACACTGATTCCCTTGCTTCCGTATTCGGCTTGTTCATGTCAACTACGTAGAAATCTGCTAGGAACTTGAGTTTGCCGACATGGTCAAGACATCTACTATTTTCCCCTTTGCTTCGGTCCGTGAGTTGTCCGCAAGTAACAATGCCATGTCCGTTGGCTCAGAGGTCCCATTGACGATGCTGAATACAGTGAATATGGCAGCAAATTAACCGATGCTCCTAAGTCTAACATGCACTCGCTAACCAGGGTTTCTCCAATAAAGCACGGAATAGTAAAGGTTCCCGGATCAGCAAGTTTTTCCGGTAAATCTGGAGCTAAGCATATCTTCAAGCTTGCTTGGAAATCATTCAGCATAGTGCTTCCTTCTGCTCTGGTGGGTCAGGGTTGGTGCGTGAAAAGACCGGTGCAACAACTATTCTGCGTTCGTTCCTCTGCTGCGCTGTCAGTCGCGTATCAACTGGCGCGCTGATGTGTTCTGGTGGTGGCGCGTCCATCTGAACCATGTTGATACTTCCCTTTGGATTCTGTATTACCTGGAGGGCAGATTTCCATCACTAGCCTTCAGTTCATTAACAGTGGTGGCAATCTGGGTGAGCTGATTCTCTATCAGTTTAAACCTTTTGTCATTCTGCTCTTCGTTTCTTCGGACTGTCTCAGCCAACTGACCCACTATTTCTTCTAATGATTTCTTGGTGGTTGAGCATTCTGCGTTTGTCCTTCAGTGCGTCGTGTGGTGGGTTATAGGAAGGCACTGGCGCGTAAGGTCGTGCGCCAGTGGAGCATTAGGTTGCGCGCGCCAGTCAGCGCGCGGCCTCTGAAAATTCTGGTCGTTCTTCCAACTAAACCCATTCTCTGCCAATCCAAATCTAGGCTGTCCTTGCCTAGCTTGTCCATTGTTCCATCCTCCTACTGCATTAACATCTGCGTGTTCTTCGAATAGGGAGGGGCATGCGTCAGTAAGATGGTCTGTGGCGTGACAGAATTCACACGCTCTTTCTCGATGCTTTGTTTCGTCATTAGCTTCTGCATCATATCCTTAATTCCTTGATCTCTCCAGTCACGTCTACTTGATGCAGTGCTCTGGCGCGGTTATTCTCTAGTGACACTTGATATCTAACTTGGTCAGCCGTGTCCTCTATTAATTTCCATACATCCTCCGGATACATATTCCTCACGTTGCCTCCTGCGCAAGCATTCAACAACCTGAGCTCCATCTCAGTAAGTCCGTTGAGGAAGTTCTCTATCAACACATGTTGCGGGAGTCCATGATTGTAGCAGTTCGCTTCAAGTTCCCTGAACCGCTCGTAATACTCTGATAATGATTCCCCATGCAACTGTTTCGGCGCAGCTAACTCTCGACGCAGCAGTGACACTTTGGCCGCGGGATAAAACTTGTCTAGAAATCGTTCTTGTAATTCGGGCCATGTCCTTATTGAACCCGGCGCTAGTCCCATCAACCATTGTCGAGCTGAATCACATAGTGAAAACGGGAAGGCTCTAAGCTTCAACAATTCTGGGTCCTCATTCCCATTCCTCATATTCTCACAAATGGCTGCGAATTCTCGTACATGTTTTACTGGATTCTCACTAGCCATACCATGGAATTTTGGTATGTAGTGAACAAGCTGAGTCCGCAGTTCGAAGTGTCCATCTGGAGGCAGTACTATGCACCATGGTTGATTCACAGCTTGAGGAGCAGACATCTCCTTGATGGTGCGTCGCGCCACTGGTTGAGCAGGTACGCGCGCGCCAGGAGGTGGCGCGCGTCTATCCATGTTATCATTCAACTGATTATCATTTCTGGGTAGTTCAACGTCCATTCTGAACTCTAAGTCTCTGCGTACTTCTCTTCTGATTAATTCGAGTTCAGCTTTAGGCGAGCAAAAATGTTTCGGCGTTGCGCGCTGGCGCGTCTGGAGTTTCTCTCTTCTGCCGATACACTTTTCACCAAAATCTTCCATGCAACACAAAAACAACAGCTAAATTAAACGTAACTAATTTTTTTGGATTTTTGTATAAGAAACAAAAAGTAATTAACAAAAGAAAAGAAAAGAAAACTTCTCTAGCCGCTCCCCGGCAACGGCGCCAAAATTTGACGAGCACGTCGTTGAGTGCTGCAAATTTGTCCCGACTCTCCTTACTAGTATAGTATTGGCAAGCTGGGGTCGAATCCACAGGGAACGGTGGAAGTCTCTTTTCAACTACAAACTAAGAATTGGGTTGTGCGTGAGAATTAAAAGAAAGAAAAACTGTTGCGCAAGTACAACTGGCGCACACACAGACAGCAAGTATGAAGACGCAAATAATATGCAAGAGATGAATCCGGTTCAGATTCTTCACTATGAACTCTATGTTTTATCCTCGGTCACTAAAAGCACATGATTTAATTGTCCACGTAGATTAAGGTCCTGTCACAGCTTAATAATCTACACACACATTCCGGTCAAGGTTTGTATGATATTATTACTCAATCTAGTCTAGTCAATAACGAATCCGGTCAAGGTAGTTACTGCCTATTCTAGTGTTACTCCTATCATTCACAGTCACGTACTTCTGATAGTTTAACTATAGATACTAGATTGTACAACTAAGTCTGCGGTGCAAGGCTTCGCTTAATTGTCTAACCTAATTATCATGCAATGGAGTGCGGAATAATAATACTAAACTTAATCATGCAATTTAAGAACAAGACCTCAAAAACATATTATTCATAGATTCAAATCCAAACCGAAATCAGTAAGTTAGCTAGACATACTGATCGAATACATCTCAAGAATAATTATAAGACAACTAAAATAACAAGACAAATCTGAATTCTGCGTCGTCAGGCTCGCGTGACAGGTTGCGCGCACTTCTTCGCCGGAATTAAGCTCTGCGCCGTCAGCTCTCTCTCTAAGTGTGCATGCCTGAGATTTCCATAAGGCTTTGTATTTATAGTCCTTGCCTTCTAGGGTTTCCACGAATATTTAGGCAAGGATATCTGTAGGAAATCATCTCTATCTCTAAAAATCAGCTTAGGAAACCTTAAATCTCCAAAAACCGAACTTAGAAATATTCTCGCGCGTGATGACGTCATCGTTCCGAATATCTCGCTATCTGCTGACGTCACCGTTTTGCTGTCTTCTGCGCGACCTTCACTCGCGCGCCATGTTGCTCGCGCGCAAGTTGCCTCTTGTCTGTTGTCGTTGCCTTGTTATCTTTTTGCTCGAGATTCAGCCTCCTTGTTGCGTTTTTGTTCTAACTCTTCTTTAAGACCTGAAATACAAAACTACACCAAAAGCGTAATCTTATACCATAATATGTTAGAATAAAAGCAGTGTAAAGGACATAAAATAGCATACAACTGCACTCTATCAAGGACCCTGGAGGATATGACCAGGACTATGTTGCTGGAAAGTGGCCTTCCTAAGAGGTTTTGGGGAGAGGCAATGAACACAGCTTGTTATGTATTGAACAGAGCTTACTTGAGACCAATCTTGAACAAGACTCCGTATGAGCTGCTGAAAGGACATAAACCCAACATTTCTCACTTGAAAGTCTTCGGGTGTAAGTGCTTCATTCACAACAACGGGAAGGATCAGCTAGGAAAGCTAGATCCGAGGAGTGATGAAGGTATATTTGTAGGGTATTCAGCTCACAGTAAGGCATACAAGGTATACAATCAGCAAACTCAGAAAATGGAGGAAAGCGTACATGTGGTCTTTGACGAGAATGTCATGCCAAGGAAGCCTGCTGAGGACCAAGTCCAGTAGGAGCAGGAAATCTTTGTATTAGCTCGACCAGATGTGTTCCATACTGAAGGAATCATTGGTTATCCAGCACAAGTGGGTGTTGATGAGGCACATGAGGCTGCCGACGGGAATCCAGCACAAGAGGGTGTTGATGAGAATCCAGTTGAGGTACCTGTCCCAGAGGAACAGCAGGTGGAACAAGTCCAGGCTATTGATCAGGTATCTGAGGATGGTAACAACGATCAGAATCCAGTAGAGGAAGTTATTGGAGATGTGGTTCCGTTGAGAAGAAACCCTAGAGAAAGACAACCAAATGTCAGGCTTCGGGATTACTATTGCTATGCAGCGTTTCAGGGGGAACAAGTCCAGACTGCGTTTGTATCCCTGATTGAGCCAAAGAAGGTAGAAGATGCACTTAAGGATCCAGATTGGGTTCAGGCAATGCAAGAAGAGCTGCATCAGTTTGAGAGGAATAAGGTTTGGAGACTTGTACCTAGACCAGAAAAGAGAAAGGTGATTGGTACTCGTTGGGTGTTCAGGAACAAGAAGGATGAGAAGGGAGTCATTGTCCGGAACAAGGCTCGGTTGGTTGTACAAGGGTATAATCAGCAAGAAGGCATCGATTACGATGAGACCTTCGCACCGGTGGCAAGATTAGAAGCCATCCGACTTCTCATTGCATATTCACAGTCCAACATGGATTCAAGCTCCATCAAATGGACGTGAAGACAGCGTTCTTGAACGGGAACCTGAAGGAGGAAGTGTATGTGAAACAGACTCCGGGTTTTGAGGACACAGTCCATCCAGACCATGTTTATGTTCTTGACAAAGCACTTTATGGGTTGAAACAGGCACCAAGGGCATGGTATGAAAGGTTGTCAGATTTCCTAATAGCTCATGGATATGAAAGAGGAGCAGTGGACAAGACATTGTTCCTTCTGAGGACAAAGAAGGATCTGTTGTGGTTCAGGTCTATGTCGACGACATTGTCTTCGGTTCAACCAGTGATGAATTGGTGAAGAAGTTCACTGAGCTTATGGAAAGTGAATTTGAGATGAGTATGGTCGGGGAATTGACCTACTTCTTGGGACTTCAGATTCAGCAATGGAGAATGGGACTCAGATACATCAGGCCAAGTACTTGTCCGAGTAGTGAAAAAGTATGGACTTGATCAGTCAAAGCCCTCTGCTACTCCAAGTTCGACCAGCAGTTCCTTGTCCAGGGATGAAACCTCTCCAAAGGCAGATCCAACACTTTACAGAGGAATGATAGGTTCACTTCTTTATTTAACAGCAAGTAGACCTGATATTATGTTTGGTGTTTGTGTGTGCCAGGTACCAGTCCGATCCAAGAGAAACACACGTGAAAGCTGTGAAAAGGATCCTGAGGTACTTGAAGGGGACCAAGAACCTTGTTCTGTGGTATCCGAGGTATAAGTCCTTGACACTGGAGGATACACTGATGCTGACTATGCCGGGGACAGATGTGATAGGAAGTCAACGTCCGGGATGGCTCAGTACCTTGGATCTTGTCTTGTCTCATGGGGGTCCAAGAAGCAGAATTCGTAGCTCTTTCCACAACCGAAGCTGAGTATGTTGCTGCCGGAGCATGTTGTGCACAACTCCTTTGGTTAAGGAATCAGCTAAGTGATTTCAATCTCTACTTTGATCATATCCCTATTTACTGTGATAATACTAGTGCTATATGTGTAGCTAAGAATCCAGTACATCATAGTAGAATGAAACATATTGAGATTAAACATCATTTTATAAGGGATTGTGTAGGAAGAAGGGACTTGTTTCTATGGAGACTTGTAGGACTGAGGAACAAGTCGCGGACATATTCACCAAAGCTTATGCAGGGAAACATTCGAGAAGTTCAGGATGGCACTTGGTATGATTTCTACCTAGTGAGGTATCTCTAAACTTAACCCTCAATGATTGGTTAGAATAAGGGTAAGCATTGATACATAATCCTAAAGTATGTGAATCTGCCTATGTGTGAATAGAATGGTTGCATGCTTTACTTCTTGATTAAAGGTGAAATTGTCTTGTTTTTGCGTGGATTGTATTTGCTTCTTAGCCAAGTACCTTCCGGATCTTGATCCTCAGTAGCCTCATGAAGGAAGTGTACCCAGCCTCCTTAGCCAAATACTCAAAGGTACGTTTTGTGTGATTTTATGAGTGTTTGAATTGTGATGTTCGTACTATAGACCCTTACGGTCAAGCCAAACCATCACAATGTCCTTTGTGGAGTTCATGATAAGGTCGGGGTACAGTATTCACTTGTTCAGGACAATGACCAGGTTTGACAGTTGAGCAGATTTAAAGGTATTTGTCTCAGTGGTTGAAGGTTTGTCAGAAAAAGGTGTCAAAGTCCTACGTAATCAATGAATTGATTGGGAGGAGGAACGAGATGCGTGTATGAAGTCTTGAGAAGTTGAATCGTTTGCGATAATTATGACTTGGTTTGAATTTTGAATTTGAACCAAAGTCAAAGGGATTTGAGGAGCAATTTGGGAAAATAACTATCTCACCGAAAATCCAGCCCCTAAGCTTCCGAAACCCTAATCGACGAAATCGAACTCGCAGTTGACTCAATGGCCTCCAATACCGTCAATAACAACAACACCGCCGCTATTGCTGCCTCAGAGGTTGAAGACCTGATGCGAGCCATAGTTGTGTATGCTCCACCACCTAAATCGACGGAGATGGAATCCGTGGTTGAAGAAGGCAACATGCACGGAGCAAAGACTGTGAACGGCGATGTGGTAAGTGAAAGAGATTCCGGTAAGGTTTCTGAATCACATGAAGCTATTGCCTCCGTAATTAAGAGTGTTGTGGATGCGCTTCGTGCTGTTAATGTTGTTAATGATTCTGTGATTGATGATGTTGCGGATGATGTGAGGAATGTCGGTGATGATGGTGGTTTGGGAAAATCAGATGTGGATGGTTTTGTGGAAGTGCAGGCCGATGGGAATGATCAAGAGGATCTTGATGATGTGGACATTGCTGCTTTGGAGATAGCAGCAGAGATTGCTAGAGATTTAGCAAAGGGTAAGTCAGTCCAAGTTCCCAGTGACGATGATGTAGTAATCATCTCGAGTTCAGCTCCAACCAAGACTCCTAAGACGGACAATAAGACTAAGTCTGTGGTGGGGAAGAGAATTCAGCCGTCAAGGTCCTGTCTCGTCAAAAGGAAGAAGAAGAAGATGATTGATGAATATGAGACTGATGAGGATGCTACAGTGGTCAAGAAGCAGAAGATCGCCAAGAAGGAGATCTTGGAGGACATGGAATGTTCCGTGAGGTTTCTGAAGGAGCAGAAACTGGAAGAGGTCTTGGACCTGTTAGAATTTCAGGAATGGGAAAGTTTATTTGATTTGGACGAGTTGGTAAGTCCATCAGCAGTACTGGAGTTTTATTCACAGCTCTACGTAACAGCCATAGGAAACAATGTCCATTTGGACTTTGTTTTTGGAGGAGAGGATCTGACCCTGTCCAGCAAGGAGCTGTCAATCATTCTCAACATTCCTCATAAAGGATATGGGGAGTGGATAAAAGGACAGTGGCCGAAGAATGAAGAAGACAGGTATGTGGTTCAACAGCGAGTATGTGGCACCGCTGAGCCATGAAGAGTGCCTTCAAAGTATCTGTCAGCCAAAGTCAAAGTCCTTCACAAACTGATGGTCACAAATCTGTTGCCAAGAGGGTCGAAGACCAGTCTAGTCCAATTGGAAGATATTCTGTTGATGGACAAAATCCTGAAGAAAGAATAGATAAACCTTCCGAAGATGATCATTCATCAGATGAGCTATTTAAGCCAAATGAAGCAAGTTGGTTATGCCCGGATCGTGAAGAAAATCCTCCAGTACCATGAAGTTTATAAGAATCATGAGGACGAAGTCCCAGTGGTGAGGAAATTTAATCCGAGCGACTTCAAGAAAATGGGCTTAGTATTTTCTGATGAAGGTTGGATAAAAGACTTGGGCAAAATGGAAGAAAAGTCATTTGTGGAAGGTAATGAAGAGGACTCTGATGGATATAGTCCTCCACCTGATGATTACTCAGTAAGGTTGACTGAGTTGGATTCAACATCAGTCAGGTCAAGGGTGAGTTGAGGAAGTGTCCTCAGAGATGAAGGATCTGAAGAAGGAGTTCCAGGAACTCAAGGAAGTGGTGCTGAAGGCAGTTCAGGACAGAGTCTGAATGCCCTGATATGGTGAATGCCAGTACCTGGACCATCATGAACTCATCCCTTCCTTCCATCCCTACCAAATAAATCCCTTTTGTTGTTTGAACTTTTTATTTCCCCTTCCATGCAATTTAAGACAATTTGCTTTTAATTTCGAAGTTTATTGTGCAATTTTTTTTTTGCATTTTGGCTGTTTCATACTTGTGGTTTATGTTGATATGTTTACCCTTGTTTGATGATGCCAAAAGGGGGAAGAAGTATAGGGGGTACTGATTTAGGGGGAACAAGACCAAGTGTGTGTTCTTGTTCTGATATATGCTTCTGTGCATAGGTTTAGGGGGAACTTGTCTCACTTATTCTCAGTTGGACATAGTCTTTATTAGTTGTTTATTTGTCCCTCAAGTGTTTGTCATCATCAAAAAGGGGGAAATTGTTGATACATGGTTCCCATGTTGTTTTGATGATGACAACACATTACTCATATTTGAATTGAGTGTGCAGAGGACATGGTCCTGACAGGCTGCATACGGGACATGAACCAGGATTACACTGAGATATGCACGGAATCATGATGCTGATAAAAGTGTGAGAGATAAGTCGAAGAAACTGCTGGAGCAACTGCTGGACACCTGGAAGAATCACAATGCAAAGGAAGTTGCAGATTGTGATGTGTCAATGGCGGTTACACAAGGTGGTTACTCGTGGGTAAACCAAAGAATCTCCATTGCAATTGACACGGTCTGGAGAATTGCTGAGAGAGAGCAAGCAGGCAAGCGTGCAAGGTTTTCTGATCATCGGAGAATTGATTTTCAGAACGAACGGAACGTACAGCAAGTGCGTGCAGGGCAGAGGAACTTGTCCTAAGAGTCACGATTGTGGGTTTTTAACCTTCAGGCTAAGGTGACTGTTTTTGATAGTCGGAGACACTAATGTATAGATATTGCAACGCTTGTACAGTCTATTGATTAATAAAAGTAATCATTAGACGAATTTCCGCTGCATTTACATTTCTAAGGAACAAGTACCTGCTAACTGAGTCTTAGTCCTTAACAAGTCTTAGACCTAGTCTTTACTGCTAACAAGCGATCCTATCATCTTTGTAGATGATAGTATAATATTTTTTGAAGTAACTGAAATTGCTACGATGGAGTTAAAATCATTGTTCAGTGGGTATGAGCTTCTTTTAAGGCAAAAGATTAATCTCAATAAATCTGAATTGGTTTTATCAAAAAATGTTTCAGGTAGTTTACGGACTAGAGTAATTGATATATTAGGGGTGAATTGTGTTGCTAATCATGTTAAGTACTTAGGTCTCCCACATCTTTAGGTCAGAATAAGACTGACAAGTTTAATATGGTTATTGATAAAATGATGAGTAAACTGAACATCTGAAATGCACTGAATTTGTCAGTAGGAGGGAATTTTTTTATTAGATCAGCTCTTTCGTCGATTCCTATATATACCATGCAATGTTTTCTGCTCCCTTCTTCGATTATGAGGAAAATACAATTTGTGGTTAGTTAATTTTGGTGGAAAACAAAGAATGATAGTAATAGTTTGCATTGAGTAAATTAGTTTGGGATTTAGGAATTTGTTTGCTTTTAATAATGCGTTACTGCGTAAGTTGGCGTGGAAATTGGTTAAACAACTTGATCATTTGGTGTCTTGTCTGCTTAAAAATAAATATTTTAAATCATGTAGTTATTTAGAATCAAGATTGGGATATCGGCCTTCATCTATTTGGCGAAGTTTTTTTACAGTTAAAGATATAGCACGTGCAAGTCTTACTGTTAATGAGCTGCCAAGAGTATCACAATGGACTGGTGAATCGCCGTGTCAATTCAGTGTTCGAAGTGCGTACAATATTTTCTACAGACAAGCATGGCAGAGAAAGACATAAGTTCAAGGTGAACAATCAAATCCTAGAGTAATAGAGTCCTTTTGGCTAGCTTATTGGCGACTACCGGTTTCAAGTAAGGTCAAAAAATTTGGATGGAAGATGTATTATTCAACTTTGGCAACCAGTGACAATTTAAGGAAACGAAATATTTGTAGGTCAGCATGTTGCCAGATGTGTGGATATAGTAAAGAATTCGATGTACATATTTTCTTGGTGTGTTGGTGTCTGGACAAAACTGAATTTGTAAAGACACTTACATTGTATGCGTTAGTCACTTATGGCGGATTGGATGTATGATAGCTTTGTTGTATTATCGCCTACTGAATTCTGTCTTTATATCATGGTTGTTTGGCTTCTCTGATATAATAGGAACCTCGTGAAGAATGAGAAGGAAGGTTTAATGCAAGATGCTTTGATTCTTAAGGTATGAATGTTAAGAGGTTGTATCCTGTGGATCCATCTAATTTGGTGGACTCGTGGATCCCCTCTTGCATCCGTTGATTGCATTTTTTGGATGCACCAGATTGCGCCACGTATGTGCATTTGTCATGTGCACATCACATGTGCATCACGTGCTTCATTAATGCGTTGGCACAATCTGGTGCGTCCAAAAAAAGTAATCAACGGGTGCTAGAGGGGATCCACGAGGCCACCAAATTGAGAGGATCCACATGATACATTTCCTGAATGTTAATTAGTGACTATGCAAATGCGAAGAGGTCTTTTTTGACATTCCATCAAGCTATTAATGTTGAATGCAGTCTCCTAGCTATTGGCATAATTAAGATAAACCGTGGTGCATCTTTTGTTGAGTATTCAAAAGAAGGAGGTATTGCGGTAGTAACTAGAGATTCAGAAGGAGTTATTTTGGGTGTCTATTTAGATTATCTTCAACAATGTGAATCTGTTGAGATGGGGGAGGTTATGGCGCTAAATCTTGGCATTGAAGTGTGAATTAATCTGAGGCTTAAAAATATCTTCTTTAAAGTTGATTCCACTGCGATGCTACAAATTATCTTTTCTTATCATCCTGCAAATCCATCTTAGGAAAGAATTGCGGCCAGAATGACATATGTGACGAGCACGTCATTGAGTGCGTCAAACTTAAATTTATAATATTTCCTACAAGCTAGAAAGCGGCAAGTAGGGTCGAACTCAAGAGAGAGCAATTTAAGTCAAAAGTATATTTTTTATTCAACTAATAATTCCTAAACGGGGGGTTTTAATTATTGATTTAGTAACAAGTAACAAATAATACATAACTACCAACACACCAATTTAAGGAGTTGTTTGCAACATAAAATAATTGTCACCATGTTAAAATCATGTGAATTTATTTAGTTGTTCCCGCTAAAGACACAACAAACATACATCCGCTAAGATAATATGTAAATAATTCTATATATCCTAGTCTTCAATTAACCGCTAAGTTCTCATGAAGATTGATAATAGCTTGAATGAATATTAAAATAGCTACACCGCTAGGCTATACTAAAATGATATCAAACAAACATCATGCAAGACATGTTAATATAGTTCACCTCGAGGCTACTCTAAACTAACATACAAGCATGTAATTTTCATCAAAGAATTGTAATAAAATTCACACAAAATAATCATGCAATAACAATCATCAATATATATTAATAAACAACTCCCCAAATTGGGTGAGTTCAGTTACACATAAGATTCATCACAACAAAATACAATAAAATAAAAGAGAGTTTGTAAGTAAGAAAATTGTCACAAATTTTGATGATGAAGATGTGGCCTTCTTTATCTCCTTCCGTTGTCACTACGGCTTGAGAATGAGATGGTTTCTTCTCCAAAAATCCAGATTTCTTCAAGTTGCAAGAGAGCTCCAAAAATGGTTGAAAATGGTGTAGAAAATGAGATTTTTGAGAATGGCAAAATGGCCAAATGATGGGTCCCTTTTGGTGTCTTCCTCTCCTCCTTTTATATGCATTTTGGTCATAAATTCCATGAAAATCCGTCACCTTATTTTGTAGCTCGAGGTGCATTATTGCTTCTCATTTCCAATGTTGAAAATTAATGCAATTTGCTATTTTTGGTCTGCCGCGGATTTCCAGAAAATCAGATTTTTGGTCTTTTGCTTGCTTCTTGATTCTTCATCTCAAATGTCTTGAATTAGATCCAAATGTGGTAAAATAATCTTGTACATCTATAACATGAATCACACACAAAACGTGAAATAAAACATGAAAAAATGTATTTAAATCATGGGATTTTACGTTTTGATGGATCGTATAAACACGCTACATCAATATGCTAGCAATTTCAATATCATGGCGTCTTGAAGCAATTGCGAGGAAGGCAAATTTTCTAGAGGATTCACTCGCAAATCATGCTCGATGTCACCTTATACGTTAGAAATCTACAAAAACTTGTCCAGTCATTATTGGCAGTCTTGTGTAGTCTTAGTCCTCATGTCCTAATTTGTATCAAAAAAAATGTCAACATGCTTATTGAACAAGTTGTATAAGTAATAGTGCCGAATTAGATTGTTAAGTAAAAATAATTTATCACTCTTGCTGTATTTTAGTGTATTACTTCTTATGGTTTAGATAAATTGTTGGTGAACTTAGTGTTGATAGCAATATTATGAATTTTTTTTAAACTAACTTAGATTTAAATTAAAATATCTCAAATGCATCATCCTGAAAAAATGTTTCTTAAATGCATTGTTAGTTAATTTGAATTTACTAAACTCAGATTTTTTAAAATAGATTAATATGGTTTGACAAAATCCGGTTTTTTTGAAAAATAAAAATATTTGATTTTTGTAAAACCGATCTCGATCGATTACAATTGTCTGATTTGCCAACGTGGAGCCTACGTGGAGCCTGGCTAGGAGAGCGATATTTACATAATCGAAATTTGTTATAAGTCTGGTCTTATCGAAATCATACTCATTCATAATTGGGATTTAGCTAAAACCCTTCTCGTCCTTTCTTTCTCTTCGCACCACTAGCCTTTATACCACAAATCTATGCCAGAGGCAACTTCCACTTATAACGAAGGGGAAGATAGTATGGGGGAAAAGGATTGAAGACAATTTCGAGGTGAATTTTGACATTAATGTATTGATTTTGAATGAAATTTATAAGTGATTTGGGATTAGGGTTTTGCAATTTCAATTTCCAAATTAGGATTCTTGAGTTAGTGTGATATTAGGTGTTGTAATTTTAAGATTTTGTTGAGATTTTAATTTCTTGTAATTTTTCACACTATGATGTATTTGGAGATTTTGATTAATGCTTACGAGTTTGGGGGTAATTGGGTAAGGATTGAATATGTTGTTGTTAGCATATTATATGATATATGATTTATAGATACAGATGAATCTGGATGATATTGGTACTCCCGGGCCGATTGATGTCTCTGTTTTAACTAAACAATATACTCGTTGTTAGGAAGAAGTGTGAGTTGATCCGATTAGTTGAGTTGATCGTTACTTGATTCATAGTTAATGTTAAATATGAGTAGCTCTTTTTGAACACTGTATATTATTTTGCAGGCGTGAAAACTATAAAGATGGTGGCAATGAAGGATGTGAGATATGGATCCTAAGATTGTGCCATATATTGGACAAGTTCGTCTTTATACATGGATCCTATCTCAAAATGTAGAAACCGATTGGATATTGTTCTCGTCATTGGTCAAACGATGGAGGAAGGAGACCCACACATTCTACCTGAAAGTGGGAGAATGAACGATCACTATCCAAGGCGGTGATTTACTTACACGATTGCCTATTGAGGGAGAAGTCGTTTCCGGTAAGGATGTCATGATTGGAAAGCGATGTGCATACAATTGTGAGGGGCTTGTCCCGACTCCTGACTGTCTTTGATTCCCAACCTAAGCTCGACGTAGATGGTTTCTGAATAATATGAGTGTGGTACCGAATGATGCGATAGACGATGTCATACAACGTTGATGTAGCGAATGGACAAACAAGAAAGATTGAGAAGAAATAATATATGAATGTAGTACCAATATTTTTTTTTGATACAAGTACCAATACATTTATAGTTCTGTTTACTTCTGGAAAAGTTTAATAAATATGAAATAATATATTTGTCTTGTTCTGAAAATTGAGAAGAAATCAATAAAAATGATTTAATCAACCCGAGAAAACTAATATTCCCAACAAGGCTGGATTTGCACTACTCTCTAAAGTCCAAACCCAAAGCAGCTTTCTTCAGCTTATCCGCTAAGCTCGCGATCGCCGCTAGATCTGCGACGTCAACCGATCCGATCCGGCCATGGATTTCATGAAAGTCTTCGATCAAACCGTTCGCGAAATGTTAGATTTGATTTATTCTTTTTCATCTCTGAATTCACTTGATTTCAGCGGTGTTAATGTTTAATTGTTTGATTTGGTGTTTTTTTAGAAAGAGAGAAGTGAATCTCAAGGTGCTGAAGGTGCCGGAGATCGAGCAGAAGGTACTGGAGATTTGGTCTTTATCTTCATCTGAAGTGTGATTTGACTTCTTCTGCAAGTGCAGAGTGGTGCTTAATACCAGTAAATAACTTAAGTAGTTCAGTGAAGTTATATAGAGAATGTATTTCAAGTTCTAGGGTTTGAATGTTTTCTGTTGTGAACTGAATTGATGAGTTCATGTTGAATTTATTTACTATGCTCAGTATTTGTAGATCTGAGAGACATAGGTGTCTGACTAAGAAAAACATCAGTTTTTAGATCGAGTTTGTTGATGCTTGTTATGAGGTATTGAATTTTCAGAGTTCGCCATAACTTTGGATGTATGTAGGTGTTGGATGCAACAGACAATGAGCCATGGGGTCCTCATGGATCAGCTTTAGCGGAGATAGCACAGGCCACAAAGAAATTGTATCTTCCTTCCTTGCTCCCCAAGACTAATATTTTAACTATATTTAATACCTAAAGACCTAGAATCATTTCTATCCGTAAGGATCCGAAACATATCAAAGAATATAAAGAAGAACCTTATTTTTAGTAATTGATTGAAAATTAATTGTAATTTGTGTATGACACAGCACCGAGTGTAAGATGGTCATGAATGTTCTCTGGACGAGATTAGGTGAAACAGGGAAAGACTGGCGTTATGTGTACAAGGTCTGTTGTGTGTTCATCTCCCTTTTATCGGATATAAATTGAACACAAATAATTTGAATAATAACTTAAATTAGATGGCCCCATTTTCAGGCATTAACTGTTATAGAGTATTTGGTGGCAAATGGATCTGAGGAGGCAGTTGATGACATTGTAGAACACACCTTTAGGATATCAGTAAGTATTTGATACAGATACACTCACATTAGATCGAACAAAATTGTTGACATATGACAAAAATTATTTCTGTTAATAATCGATGGATGCAGTCACTCTCAGGTTTTGAATATGTTGAGACTAATGGAAAGGATATGGGCATAAACGTTAGGAAGAAGGTGGAAAATATTGTTGCACTTTTGAACAATAAGGACAAGATCGAAGAAGCAAGGAAGAAGGCTGCAACTAATCGTGACAAGTAATTAAACCCGTGAACCATGTAATTTAGCTGTGTAATTTTATAAATTGATGGCAAACTCTTGATTTAGCCTTCCCATGTTATAGGTTTGTTGGAGTTTCATCTGCTGGTTCAACATACAAGTCGTCCTATGGCAGTAGCAGCTATGGTAGTGATTACAATGGTGGTAGAAACAATAGAAGGGAACATGATTCATTCAAAGACAACTTTAAGGATGACCAGTTTGGAGAAGATAAGTATGTCAAATCCACTTCTGCCAAGTCCCGCAGAGGGTCTGCCAGTGAGAAACACGGGGATTCCTTGATGAATACTCAAAAACAAAGGTATGCCCGATTAGTGCCCGTAGTTAATGTTAGCGGACATAGATATGTCAAATGGGGCGGGTACGGGCGGGTATGACCCGGTTATAAAGGGTAACGGGCATAAACGGGTAACGGGTATTATTTACCCGTTTATGTAAACGGGTATAAACGGGCGGGTATATAGGATAACGGGTATAAACGGGTAACGGGTATTAATTTACCCGTTTATCCATTAAAGACCCGTTTATCCATTAATAACTCATTTACCCTTTAACTACATATTTTTATTTTACCAATTATTCTATTATTTGTAAAATACGAAAATGAGTATCTAATTTTTTAGTAGATTGACGGTAGTTTATGAGTAGAACTTAATGAATTTTTCTAATGAAATATAACGGGCGGGTAATGGGCGACCCTATAATAAACGGGTATAAACGGGTAACGGGTAACGGGTATGATTACCCTTTATCTTTAAACGGGCGGGTATAGACGGGTATTTTAACGGGCGGACAAAGGGCGGGTAACGGATAATGGGTAATTTTGACAGTTCTAAGCGGACATGTATTTTGTGTGAAATTTTTATGTGCGTCTATTCAAAAACTGACTGATGGGTCATCAAACATTAGATTAATCACCTATGCTTTGGGTGAAGTTACTGAATGTGACATTTTCAGCAACCTCATAATTTGCTATATTGATGTTAATGTTGAATATATCCTTGCACTTTTTAAGAGTGAAGATACATGCTACATATCCATTGATAAGAAGGTCGGCAAGTATCTGGATTTGTTCTTGCTTTAGAATAATGGTAGTACAACACATGCATATAACCCTTCTGAATTGAACACTGCATCGTCATGATTACTTATCTCTTTACCGTGTACATTCACAACTTTGTGACCTCATGAATTTTTGCTTTAGGTATAATGATGACTCAACAACCGCCAAGCTTCCATCAAATGGGAACAAATCCAGCAAACATGACTCAGCGTCCTCACAAAGCTCAAATGTACCACCAAATAGTTATGATGATGAATTTGATGACTTCGATCCTCGTGAAATGTCTACCAGTAAGCATTTTGCTGTCTAATCACAGAACTCTCAAATTTGTCTTCTCTACTTATTGATCTGTTGTGTACCTTCACCACCCTGCTTGTATTTTTATACCTTGTAATGTGAACAATGTTCTTGATTCAGAACCTGCTGCTTCCACCCCAACTCAAGTGGATTTATTTGGGGACCTCATGGATTCACCCACATCCATGCCCGCAGAAAAGACTGTCGAAGTGAGTGACTCGGCTGATGTTGATCTGTTTGCTGATGCAACTTTTGTTTCTGCACCCTCTGTTAAGGCACCAAAGTTGGCTTCTCCATCAAAGGTAATGTGGTCATGTCTCTCCCCTCATTTTGTATGTAGTGCCTAACCGGCTCACAAAATCTTCATACTTTCCATAATTATGATGCTCCCATTCATATATATATATATATATATATATATATCAAAATATTGGGACAGCAACATAATAAGAATGACTTTCGGTTTGCAGTCCTCTCAAGATATCTTAATTAAAGAATATTTAGTAATTCCTTTGCTTAATTATTCTGAACGCTGGGTTCTTGACACACCAGATTTGAATTGTTGATGCAGATACAAGATGATTTATTTTCAACTCAACCAGCCGTGACTTCTGCTACAACATTTGATTTTTTGGGTGCTTCTGAACCCATTGCCCAATCAAAAGTCAATAATTCAAATTCAGAGGCTAACACATACAATGTGGTTGACCCGTTTGCTTCTGTAGCCATGAATGATTTTGTAGGGTCTGATCCTTTCGGTGCATTCACTTCACCAGCAGCTCCAGCACCTATCAGCAACTTGCAGAACCATATCAGTAGCCTTGACAACTTGGCTGGAACACCTTTACGGGATTCTAGTGCTACTAAAAAGAAAGATGCATTCCAGGTTAAATCTGGCATTTGGGCAGACTCGCTAAGCCGTGGCCTCATTGATCTGAACATATCAGCTCGTATGTCCCCTTCTATTTCAAAAGTGCTTACATATTTTTGCCGATATGTGTTCATTTGATCGTCTCTGCTGTTATCTATAGGTGCCGCAAAAACTAAACAATTGACATGTTGGGTTAAAAATGAATAAAGAAACTTTGAATATGAGAAAAGTTAAATATTTAGTTAGGAGAAGTGAGTATATCTTTTTGAGACGTAAGAAGTGCAGCCTAGAATAACCTTCATCAGCATTTATGGGATTATTTCTTACTGTTTGTTTGCCAATCTGTGACAGTTTTTGTATGCCATATCTGCATATTTCCTCAAGAACTAACTCACTCATGGTTTCTTCTCATCTTTAATTGCTTGCAGCCAACAAAGTTAATTTAGCTGATGTTGGTGTGGTGGGGGGTCTCAATGATGATTGGGCAGCTGCCAAGCCTTTACCCCAATTCTACGCAGCAAAACCCATGCCTCCAGCATCCGGATACACACCTTCGCCATCTAAACCAATGTATGGAGATGATTTTTTCTCAAGCCAAAGCAGTGAGCAGTACTTGAAGAAATAATTTGTCCCTGACACGAAGAGCTTTACAACTTGGGTGTTAATACATTTTATTGTGTGCTTATTAATTTAGGTAACTATATAACTGTTTGCGATGTACCATTTTCATGTTCATCTTAAAATTCCAGCGTACCTGATTTTTATTTATCTTGCAAATAGTTTCAGGGCAGTGTGCTTTCACTTGGCGACTGGATTATTGGGTATGGACTCAGAAATCCAACCATAAAATATATTAGAAATTCTTTTCAACCTTATTTCTAATGCTGGAAAATATAATTAAAACTGATATCACAACTCATAAATTTCAATTTAAGTTCAGCAAGTTACTTGCAGAGTTTTCAAGCTTATGAATTTTGGAATAAATAATTTGTTCCATCACCTTTACTATGTCACTATTAAGTTATTTATTTTACTGCAAGGCTTTGGATTGCAAATTGGAAACAAAGCTAGGTTCAAAAAATTAAGTATCAGGGACATGGTGAAGTCATTAGTTTGATTAATCTTGAAATCATTACATACAATCTTACATATAAATGTGTGTGCCTTGATCTTTTCTCTAATGACTAAATATAACACTTACTTAAAGAGGTTAGGATTCTAGTACCACATACAGTTATGTCATGTACTTATACAACTGGGAAAGAAAAGAAAGTTTAAGAGAAAATATATTTCATTCTTCCTTGAGAATCATTAAAACAAAACAAAATATAACTCATTAAATTTCAAGAGTTTCATTTTGTTTTATAAAATTCTATTCTTCAAAATTTGCACAGAACTCGTACCATTCGTGCATAACTCACAGAACTCGTTCCATTCATGCATAACTCACAGAAGTCGTATTTAGCTCTGAGGCGACAACTACACCACACTATCAACATACAACTTTTATGAGATGAGAAAGCAAACAACACAAAAGGCTTGATCTAAAAAATTAAAATGTTCGATGACAAACGAGATGCTTTCCAAGCCCATATATCTCATAAATGATCAATAATTGAACAATACATAGGCACAACTGAATATGTAACAATTATGATGCCTATGATCATTCATACCACTGTCAACGAAAATTTCTGCCACAAACTTACAACATAATTATTCTTGCATATTTTTCACGCAATAAGTGATAATTAAATACCAGCCTAAGAGTAGCAGAGAGAAGGACATCAATCCAATCAGAAAAGTCCAACCAACCATGAACACACCTAAACATAGAACTAGTGCAAAGGGAAAAAATGACCTCAAGATGGACCTGCCATCCACCCAACGGCCTTTGAAGAGAATTAGAGCAGCCACTTGGACCATGTTCCAATCCATTGATCCGTTGTAACAAAGTCTATTTAGACAATTTGCTACAAAGGAATGACAATTGCAGATGAAGATGTTATATGATTTGCTATGGTAGTGTCTTACACTCAATCGTAAAGCTTCATCCCATGTGAGCGCACAACCATTCTCTGCGTGCTTGTATCCGAGCTTGCATTTATGTGCGGATAAGTTTGGAGGAAAGCAACACTGTTACAAATAGTAAGAATAGGTAATGTAAACGGCCTAGATGAAAAAGGGAAGGAAGAAACAATAACTTATCTAAACAAATCAAACATTACCTTTTCCCTGTCGAGCTGAATATATCTAGCCACAGCTCCAAAAGCAAAATCATCCACATTAACAAAGTAAGAACCAGCAAAATCTAAAATGGAACCATCCTCCCGACATATGCCAACATGGCCTATATAAGGTGCCAACCATGAGATTACAGGGAGTGGAGTCCAAACCAAACAGCACGGGAACTTTGCATTCTTTGGATCAACTTCCCCGAGTGGCCAAAACTCATGCTGAATATTGAGAGAAGAACTTGCATTTTCGAGATCACTAACAGCTTTTATTTCCATCTGAATATCCTTCGGAAAAACCAAAAAATTGTGACTTCAACAGGAGAATCAATCCCAGCAGCAATAAGATTTCCTGATAACATATTCGCATGAACTATGTAGAGTGGCAGCAAGCTAGGTTATTGGCTGAAAGGAAAACTTAGAGAGTTGAATAACAACTGTCTAAAATAACTGTAAGTTGTACTCATCTCAAGTGTGTAATAAGCCAACAAATATGTTCATATTTTACTTTTTTTAAAATGAATCCGGGTAATAATTCCATGATGATACGGAATAACTTTTATCTGTTTTCTGATTTCAAGCCAATTCTGAATATCTAGTTCAGCAACACATCAGTGTTTTCAATAGCTGTTACACATAATATTTTCCATTTTTAGGGTAAGGGAATACAGCAACTAGCAACGGTTTATAGCAATAGATTTAATCCCAAAGCGGAACCTGTGACGCGTATTCTTCCTGCTTAAACCAAAAAGACCTTATCAACAACATCGAACAACAAATAGTTATAATCCTATATCCGACCTCCTACGACTATAGTTCTAGTATCGGTAGTTGTCACCTCTTCATCCCTCTCCACTCATAACACAATTAGGCAACTACTTTTCCCATTTGATGCTGTCTCACACGGAACCCAAACTAATTACATCTGCACATTACCCATCCACAAACAGCTATGATTGTACAATACAAAACTACTTTGTTCTATTCGCAATTGAAATAAATTTCAACAGAGCTATGGATTTACATCAACTCAGACAGCTAACCAGTAACCAACACAATCAGATCTCCGCAAAGTAGAAATAGCAATCCACGTATTCAACAACAAATTTCCAAACTTGGAACTCTAATCGGGTACCTGAATAATAGAGTGACAACACAGCTACAAGCAGCAACACCACTGATGAATGACCCAATTGAAGCCACAGGAGCAGCAGGTCTTGATATACAAAACCAGCTCCGAATCAGTTACAAAAAACGAGCAAAACCCAACAGGCTACGACATCGAAATCAACAGTTTTGACCCTGTAAAGGACAAAGCTTTAATGGTAGTTTGGTGAGTCCAATAAGGAAGCGATTGAAGGTGAATGTGATTAGAAAACTGGGTGCATGAACCTCTGAATGGGAATACAGACTTGGAGATTAAGATTGAGATAGAGATGGTCAAATTGTTAATTGTCAACGGTCAGTTTTACAGATGAACATAATCGAGCAACATTCGATGTATCGACAGATCGAAGGACCCTTGCATCCTCGGAAACATGTTTTAGATATTGGGCCCTGTTTAAATGGGCCGACAGTCCTGCTCTCTTGTTTTTTTGATTAAAAACCAAAACTAGTTATTGCATTGGATTGGTGGCAGGAGAATCGGACGGCCGAAATTACTTGATTCTGCACGCAGGATGATGCCACGGGGTTTTATGTGCATATGCAATTTTGTAATTTTGGATCGATGCAGGGGTTTCATATGAAAATGAAAAAATATGGTAAGTGTCCATCTGCAGTCTATCTGTCCGTCTGCAGTCTATCTGTTCGTCTGCAGTCTAGAGAGTTTAGGGTTTGAACCTAAGTTGCGTTTTGAATCTCCAGTGTAGAGAGTGGGTTTGAATCTCTAGGGTTGAATGAAGAAAAGAGGAGGCGAAATTCAAAATTGAAACTGAAGAACGAACGGAATTTGAAGATGGGGCGCGAGAACGGTAAGAGAACGCAAACCCACTTCTTTCTTTTTAAACTCTCCAGATTTAGGGTTCTGCACATTGCGTTCTTGAACGCATTCCATTTTTGAATGGTAACTGATGTTTTGGGTATAAATTATGTCAGGATGTTAAGTTAGAATTTCACAGGTTTGCATGGGTTAAACTTATGATGTTTTTTTATTAACTTTATAATGAAATTTAGATTCCTAAGATTGTACTGGTTATTATTGGCAGCTTAAGAAGACTTTGAAAGGTTACGCATTTGCAAATCTACATAACCTGCAAAAAATAATAAGGCCGATGTGCATAAATGCAAAAACCTATGAACTTGCATTGAAATTTACAACAAAGACTTTGAACTTACAATGAAATGTTCAACACAAATTCTATCCGAGTTACATTCCAGATTTCAACGAACCAACTACAAATATTCATACTAAAAAGTCAAGGAATTCAAATATCAAAAAAACAAACCCTGTCAGGTCTAAGAGCATTATTTCATCTGAATTACACAAAAAAAGGAATAATGCTCTAACCAAAAAAGGCAAACATTTCATCACATAAACATCCTAAATCAAATTAAAATGTTTGTTTCCGATAGTTCTTCTTCACTGCGGTCAACTACAGTTAGGGAGATACCCTTGAGCGGACATGTACGCTTGTCGTGAATTCCCTTCTTCTTACAAGTCCCACATACTCTGTGAACCCGCTTGGATTTTCTATAGCTAAATCGTCATCACTTATAATTCTTTTCTCATATCCTTTGGTATGAACAACAAGCGGAGATTTAATGGTCAACTCAGTAGGCACATAAGCCCCGATCAATCTACTGATAGCCGACCTTTTATCCATATATCAACACGGAAAGCTTCTGACTCCAATTTAGAGGGGGTTCGCGTCTATATGTGCAGTGTGGTGGTTGGGCCTACCCACCCTATTTGTTCCATGATCTATGGGTCTACTGGAGCTACCCACTTTGATCAATTAGCCAAGATTTTGACCGGATACGAAATCACTGGTGCTCGATCTAGTGGTATTTTTATGGGGATTCTATTTATCGTTGTAGGAATTGAATGCGCATTTTCTTAATCCTACAAGTAAGTTTCTCAAGCTTCTAGTTGTCATCAGCAACAAGACAAAGACATGCCTAGAATTCAGACCATATCATTGAATTAGGTGGAGCAGCAGGAGTATGACTAATAGGATCATCACAGGACACGCAGACAACATTCTTAGTCTCCATCGATTCAGCACATATTTCCGCGGAATCTTATCAATACTTCCAGCACGCATGACATAAAATATATGACGACATTGATACCCAACCCTCATAATATGCTTAAAAGAACATTGAAAATCATTATTAACCAAATAATGAGATACATGCAAATAATAAATTATCAACCAAAATTGTAGGTGAAAAATTATAGTACTTCTATATCAACATGCTTCAAATGTCATATTCATAAAAACACATATAAGCATCTACAAAAATACAAAAATTCAATATCACCATACTTATGGTTTTCTAAAAAATGCATACAACTTAAATGCAAATATATACAGTACTAATAATCAGTTACTAACCAGGAAATTGTGCCGGGAGTACTTAGAATCATTAAGTTCAAACACCTTGACATTATCAGCCTCTTTCAAATTAACAACAGATATCTCAAAACATGATGATAATATCCCCTTCTGAATATCAGAGAAAATACGATTTGTATATATATCACACGCATCAGACTCTATGGCAAGAGGAGTTATTGTTTTCTTAATAAGAGTATCATGATCATCCAAAGACTGAGTATACCTTTGATTCTCAATCACACTTTCAAAACCAGACATGAATGCCAATAAATTCATCCTAAGACTAAGATATCTTCCAAAAAAAGAATTCTGACTTTCTAACCTGGAGGTTGTCATCAAAAGACAATAGAATATGGCGGAAATAAGATGGAATCCAATATTTGCAAAGCTTGAATAAATTTGATAACCAAACATTCCCAGTAAAATCATACTTCTTTATAAGAGATATCCACGCAGTTTCAAAATTTTCAATCTCAAGTTCATTGTTATAAATGATGGTGCTCAATTGTTTGCGAAACTCTTGAGAAGCGGGGGTTAAGAAACCAACATGCACTTATATAATATGTTAGACAAAAGTATAAAAAATGATTATAAGAATTGTTAACAATATCATAATTCAAAAATACAAAATTACCTTGGCAGACATCTTCTTCATGATATGCCACATGCAAAAATGATGATGTGCGTCAGACATTACTAACGGTATAACCTTTCTTAAAGAAGCGTCTTAATCAGTTAACACCATAGTCGGCTGGCAACCCATTCACTTCAAAAACGATAGCAAAACCCAACTATAACTATCAGCATCTTTGCTGAAAATGAAGGCAGCAACAAAGGTTACACTTCTTTTATGATTGTCTACTCCAGTGAAAGGAATAAATATCATCTTGTACCTGAAAGTATGAAAAAATTAGATTATGAAGCGTAAAAACCATCTGCATAATAAACAAACATACTAAAAATTTACTTAACTTGTTGAGAGAATAAGTGGCATCAAACAAATGTATTATAATTCTGAATAGAAATAGGATCAGCCTCAAAAATTCTAGTTAATGCCTTCTCTTCAACAACGAACTCAAAAAAGAATGAAGGACACACTTCTTTCTTGTTCAGAAATTTCTCTATAACCATCTGAGCATCAAATTCACCTACGTAGAAAGTTATATCCCGCTGAACATTTTTAAATCACTCGAATTACCACCAACATTGGAATAACCTCCTGGCAATCATTTGTATATCTTAAAAGCTACTACAGGGCCTATATTGATCTTACTAAGGTCAACTACAACTTTCTGGTAGACAAAATTCAGTCGTCTTCTATTCTTAAGAAACTGAGCCCCAATATCAGTAGCCATCTTGTGATTGTGCGCTTCAACAAAATGGGAAATAATAAAACCATCACTGCCGATCCTTTTTAAAGAAATCCTCGCACTACAACCGCACATTATAGAGGGGACAGACCTAACCCTCTTATAAATACCCCCAGATACATTATCGAGAGAATAAATTACTGAATTTCTTCCTTCTTTGTTGCATAAAAGGTACTTTCAAATAATATTACCATCAAATGTCCTTTTATCTGAACCTCGTCTAACATCAAACATACAAACTTTACTATAATTATGGTAAAAAGAGAATGCAACATCAATAGTGGGAAAAGTCATGCCAACATAAGGTTTTTGATCAGCAGGGCATATAGGTAACCAACTTTTTGAACCCTGAGGAGACCGATATGAAATTGTCCTAAGATCATCCTCTTTATCAGACCAAACAGACTGCTCTTCTAAATAAGATTCAACACTACCCCCAACAGCAGACGAACACGAATCAACACAAGGATCCAAAGACATCTTCTAACGCATCGAAATTACAAATATCCTATACATTAAACTAAATTACGTTAGCAAGAATAATATGAAACCATAACACAGATTCATTTACGCAATCACTTAACCTCAGAAATTAATAGATTTCAAAAACACAAAACTCAGAAATTAATAGTTGTAAAATTCAATATGCACACTTGCAACACACAACCCCGATTCAACAAAGACATCTTCTAACACATAAACCATATCCCCACAAACTCAAAGCAATTAACGAATAACCTATATATCTAAAGTACAAAGAAGTAATGTTATGAACACAAACACTAAACTAAAAATACTCAAAGATCATATAATTACACACTAGATTCACATTTGCAAAAAGACATAAGAAAACAGAATCAAGTACTAAGCAATACAGCAAGCCCACAAACTAAGCTGACAAAAAAGATATGAAAGCAAAACTGAAAACAAGGTAAGCAAATCCTACCATAAAAATACAAAACCCCCAACACATTAACAATCCTCTGCTAACCATAAACATATCAATCGGCTTGTTAAAAATACAAACCCCAAACATTAACAATCCTCTGCTAACCATAAACATATCAATCGGCTTGTTAAAAATACAAATGAAAATGAAACAAATAACCCACTCGTACCGTCGAAAATAAAACCCAGAAAATCAAGCCCAGAAATAACCAAATCCAGAAAATGAAGAACATAAATTGAATCGGAAGATAAACCCTAACACGTTGAAAATATAGGCGTGAAGACTGAATTTGCGAAACTTACCAAATAACAATACGAGAGGATCGAATTCGAGAAACCGCCCAAATGATCATTGCAGGATCGAGGGCGTCTGAGGGATGGAATCGAGGGAAGCGAAGTCGACGACGATGGGATGCGAAGGACAAATGATGAAATGACAACCGAGCCCCTAAGACGCAATTTCGATAGAAAAATACGAGACAAATGGCGACGGAATATGGGACAATCGAACAAACATCGAACGGCTGAAGGAGGGGTCGCAGGGCTCGCACGCTTAAATGGGGGTCGCAAATGAATGTAAGCCGGAGGTAGAATTATGTTCAAAGACTATAAATAAGTTTTGTGAGATAAAATAACATTATTTTATTCACAATCGATTTGTTCCATCCAACGTTTGATTTTGATAATTGTTATTTCTCAACTATCCGTGTATTTTATTAATTCAAGCACATATTTTAATTCAAAATTAGTTTAATCTCAATCATCAGTTCAATCAAAACCAAACGATTGAAATGATATCTTTATGTCTTATAAACTTTAATGTCCCTAATGTACGAATTCCTGGTGATATGAAGATTCAAAAAAACATACTCATTAATTGAGCATTGATAATTAATAGTATTTTTAGGAAATTGGTAGAATAAAGGAAATGAGGACACTGAGCTTTAATCTTGTAAGACAATCCTACTGGATCCCCCAAGTACAACATACTGCTTGAAGCTGCATTGCACTTGATTTATTCTTTGATATTACACACAATTCAATCTTTTCTTGTACATCACTTTCAAAAATTAAGGAAATATATGATCGGACGGCCGCAAATAAGGCTTTGTCCAGGTCTTTCATGGCAGAAGGTACAATGGTACATGTGTGCCGAATCCAGTAAGTTAACTTAAGACCAGATAGCGAGTGCAGCCATTAAACCAGCTCCAAGGAAGAGAGCAAAATAAGACATGATTTGGAGTCTGAAATTACAGCTCATCCTTTTGCTTAAAAAGTCAGCAGCAATTAAATCCACCAAAGCCATATAAACAAGAATTCCAGCAGATATTGAATCCAAAGTACCTTCCACCACCAGAGCTCTTGCACTCTGTGAATTGTAAAATGAAGACACTGCTATGCCGATTATAATCCCTGTTGGGGTTGTGATGGCAAAAAAACAAGCCATCAATGCTGCTGAGAAGTTCTTGAACTGGGCCTGGGAAATGCAACCTCCAAGTGCAAATCCTTCAAAGAATTGGTGGAAGGATAGCGCTGCTATCAGTGGCCTGATAGTGCAAGGACTGTTTGAAACTCCTAATGAGAGTCCTATAATGACCGAGTGAGAGACAATGCCTAGCTCCAAAATCTGCATATGTTTTAGATATATGAGTAATAAGCACTAAGATACATATCTTCAATCAAATTGATAACTGCGACTAGCCCTAGCCTTGTATAGGACATCAACAAAGAAATGAAAATTTAACGATAAAGTGCAAATTGTTTTTTGAAAATAATAATATCGAAAAATTGAACAAACATTATCTCCGTAGGGGTAGCTTAAAGTTAAAGTAAATAAGAACTAAGATGAGTCTCATAAAGATGAATTTACCTGTGAAACCACAACATGTCTCACGCCATCATTACTAGCATCAAAACCACCATGCGAGTGCCCATGAGAATGTCCATGTCCATGCCCTGCCGGTGTCTCAAACATGCTCCCATCACAGGCCTCCTTCCCATGCGCATGACTGTGACTATGATGCGCAGCATGTGCATGCATCCCAACAATATGCATTCCTCCCCCTTCTTCCTCTCCAAACACCTTTTCATCAAGTAATTCTGCTTCAATACTCCCCGCCTCTGAATCAGACTCTGCAACCTCCACTCGACTCAACTGTGCCCGCTCCTGCTTCCTCTCATAGTACTGCGTTGCCATAAAGTCAACCAGAAGCGTCATCAACGCAGACATCATTGCAAAAAATCCAGAGAAAGGAAACTTTTTCCAAGGAAAGGTAGGCAAACACGGGTCAGTCAAAGCTTCAGTAGCATCAGGTAGCATGTGAACAAAACCAGTAGCCAAAATGACACCAGCAGCAAAGGCTTTGGCCGAAAAGAAAAGATTCCCGTCCGTTCTTAATAACCGGGTATTCTTACCGACTAGAGGCAACGCAATGCCACACACTCCAGCAACCAGAATAGACCCCATAGCTACAAGCTTAAGATTAAACGCAGCTGCGTCATCTCTACACTCATCAGACTCGTCAGCTCCACCACATCTTGCACCCGACATAGAACTAATAACACTTTCAAATGCAGCATCTGTTTAACCACAACATTCATAGTAACTAAATAGTCTATACAAATATGCTTGAATTCATAGTAAAAATATCAGAACAATGTAATGTCAATTTGCTACAATCCATTATTCAACATTATATACATCAATTCAGAGTTCAAATTTAGGAAGACAGTGAAATTTCGTAACATATGATGACATCATTTCAGCCGTTGATTTTGATTCATATGACGATTGAAATTTAATTAATTATTAAAATAGGTAAATGGATTTGCAAAATATGTGGAGAATGACGGTTATCAATAATATAATCATTTTGTCTCACAAATATTTATTCGTCCTCCTAAAACTACTCCATCAATTTATCCTAAACTAAAGCATTTTCATCCAACACAATCACAAACTCAAAATCAATAAAAACCAAAAATTTACCAGTGACAAGCCGAATGGAAGAATTGAAGCCTTGTCCATATGAATCAGGGAGCAAACCCTGCAAACAAACAAAAAATCAAAATCCAGCGAAAAAACCCTAATCATACTATAGAGTGACAGACAGACACACACCTGGAAGGAAACCATAACGATTCAATATCTGCGAATGAAATGAAAGCTGAGAATTGCGACGAAAACAATATATAAGAAAATGGGGCAACAGGAAAAGTCGTCGACGTTGAGGCGTGGAATCGTGCGTAGCGTGATTCGTAATGAGTCGAAGAGAAGAGAAGAATGAGAATAAAAGTGTCGTCATTTTTAAGAAATTGGGATGTTCGAGGTCGGAATAGTTGCGACTGATGTTTCGTAATACATGTCATAGTGTCGACACCTTTTTTAAAATAAACTAACAATTTGATGTTTTTTAATTTTTTCTTATTATTTTTCCACAACGATTTCAACCGTGTATAATTTTATTGTAAATTCAATCGCTCAATTAATTAATAATCAATTTTTATTTCAAAAAATTCATAATCTCATCTTTTCTATATATATTTATCGTCTTTTCTAATCCTATTTCGAGTGTGGAAATGTGATTAGTAAATAATTGAAGGATTGATGAGTCATTAGATGCATATGACAACTTGAGTTGATGATTTGGTACAAGTAACTTCATTTGTCTACTTTATTGTTGTGTGGCAGGATGACAGTGTTAACAAGTCGTCGTAAGTTGATGTGACTAATTAGCAGTAAATTAACAATGGTCATATATTAATAGAGGATTCAAAAGCATTATATCGAGATCCATACCTACTCTGCATAAAATTGTGCAGTTTTGGAAAATTGTTTATAGAACAGTAGCACTAGCATTAAAATTACGGATTTATTTTGTAACTTAGAAGTATGTTTTTTTGATCAAAAGTGGGTATATTTCATTTAATCATTAATACATCTGATTAGACATGTCAAATTTATCCATATCCGTTTATTGTCCATCATCCGTCTGTTTAAATCAATCCATTAACCATCCGTTAAGTTAAACGGATAAAGTTATCCATCCGTTTACCATCCGTTTATTAAATGGATGAAACGGATGAACCATATCCATTTACCATCCATTTAATAAACGGACGGTAAACAGATTGACGGATGAACCACCATCCATTTAGTGTCCATTTACCATCTGTTTATTATCCTATTACCATCCATTTATAATTAACTCATAAACGGTAAACGGATGATAAATGGATAAACGGATGGTAAATGAATATGGATGATAAACGGATAATCGGATGATAAACAGATAAATGGATTATCCATGAAGACAAAATGAAATACAAATAATGGTACAAATTTGAGACATCTCCAACAATGAGTCATCTCTAAATACAGTTGATCGAGCATGTCATTGGCGGCACCTTGACCATCGACTCCCACCAGTTCGGCATCCGAACATCATAACGATTTTGGTTAAAACTAAGCTTTATTACACAGTACAAACATACTATGACGAAGCCTAAATGACATAACAAGCATATGATGAATATACATCGAAACAAAACTATTACATGTAAATTATTTATATACAAGACATAAATCTAGGAAGATAAACGGAATTGAAGTCGATCCGTCACATGCATGTGACTATAGAGGAAGGAGGCGGCGACGATGATGACAATCGGCCACATACATGCACCGGATCAGATATGATTGAAGCGGCGACGACGGTGGTTCTTGATGGGAGGAGTAGGATGGCGGGTCAAACAATTAATGGACTCCTTAGGTAGAGGTAAAGGGATTCACCATCCCGTGAAGGAGAGATCCTCTCTTTCATATAAACTATAACCAAATCATAGCCACCCATCAATTAAATCCAACTGTTCATATTAGTCAAATTAAATTTTATCTTTAA
Organism: Sedum album; assembly: GCA_006409495.1. Taxonomy (NCBI): domain Eukaryota; kingdom Viridiplantae; phylum Streptophyta; class Magnoliopsida; order Saxifragales; family Crassulaceae; genus Sedum; species Sedum album. The sequence goes on along the minus strand of QZGG01001945.1, from coordinate 7,162 downwards.
GTAAATAATGTTAAGGGTTAATTACGGGAAAACACCCCTATAATAGTTGGTGCCATTTAAAATGGAAGATGGAACAGTTGAGTGGTGCTTACACGCAAGTGAATATGTGTTTTGGGCATTAGGTCATTCTGTTAGGGCGTTTGACCACTGTCGGTGGTTATCAGTGTTGATATTACACATTTGTATGAGATTTGTAACATAAGACTGCTTGGTGACATTACTTTATATGCGAATAATCAGCTGCTCCCACTAGCATTTGCATTGGTTGAAATTAAAAATATCTCTAGCTGAAAATGGTTCATGACGTGCATTCGAAAGGTGTCATCGGGAAGATGGCATGTGTGTCATTTCAGACAGACACAAAGGAATAATGGCAGCGATGAAGACTATTGAGAAGTGGAAACTTCCCGTGGATATCATAGGTTATGTCTTCGACATTTGAAGAGAAATTTCAACTCGAAGTTGAAAAATGAACCTCTCTTAAAGGATGACCTTGGAAGAATTGGATATATCATGGATAAAGCAAAATTTTGGACATCTTACGCTAATCTGCTTGGATGTCTGCCTTCGAAACAAAGGATTAAAGAGTGGTTGTACGATATTACATTAAAATAATGGACTCTTGCTTTCGACGAGGGACGTAAATGGGGTTCCATGACTACGAACTCATCTGAGTGTTATAACAATGTCTTGAGGGGTTGTCGAGATTTGCCTATTTGCCTGCTGGTTAATTTCATTTTTATGCAATCCAATGAATATGTTGTCACGCATCAAGACATGTACAAAAACCATCCAATTCCATTTCCACTAAAGATAGACATTCATATTCAGGAGCAAACTACACAAGCTGTGTGTTTGCGGTTAGTGTTGACACTCAGTACATATTTTGCTTATGTATTTTCTTATTGTTCTTTACTAATTTGTATATTTTTGGGACTACTTTGTTCGACAGACATGTGGTGATAGTACAAGATACTGACCATGAACAGTAAAACACCTTTGAGGTACATATGAGAGCAAAGTTATGAACATGTGGAAGTTTGTGGCGTTTCATTTACCGTGCAGTCACGCAGTCGTGTAATCACGCGTTTAACAATTATTGTAATGGAAAAGTAAGAAGTTGTGGAATGCTAACGATGCATTTTATAAAGATGGTTCTTTGCAAATACGTATTATAGCGTTGATGATTTGTAATTATACCTACTGTCTAGGTGGTTTCCTAAGATTTACCCTAAAATATAAAATGGTTTCATATCATACTATGCTTGGATCTAAAAATTATTCATAATCGAAAAATAAATTGCGTTAGGTATCAATTATTTATATTATGTGTCATTGTTAGATAAAAATATATCTTATCCAATTCTAATATTGTTATACGAAATGAGTATAACTAGACATTCGTTTGTCCATCATTACTTTGTTCTCATATGTAATTATTTCCATTAAGTTTTAAGAATGAATTACATTTATATTGTTATCGTAAAACATATTTTATTGATTTTCAAATGTTAATTATGCCCTATTCTTATATATATTTCACATCATATGCTTATTCTTCAACAATTTTTGAATAAGCAAATGTTACACCCTTTTAATTAAATTGAAAATTTAAAATGCAGTAATCATAAATTTTAACACATTAAACTTGAAAAATTGTTGATTACATTTCCATATTTAATGCACTTTTTCGAAAAAATATGTTGTGCTTTTTACATTTAGGTCTCGAAGGACAATAAATTAATGCGAGATATAAAGACAAAATCTCTATCGTTGGATTGACATTAAAAGTTCAAAACTCGTGCTACGCTGCCCGCTCTCTCATCAAGGTTTCTCTTTCAAACTTATATTCAATTGAGTGCAAGGGGAGGGATTAGATAAATGAATTCATATGCACTTTAACAAAACATTCACACACTTGAATCATTAATGCCTCTTATTCAATTTCCCTGTCCAAAGATCATCAATTTTGCAATGCAGCTGATCTAAGGGTTGTTGCTGTCTCAACATGTGCTTCCCCTGGTGAAATGTAACAGTAATTTATACCATGGTTCTCACACTACGTCCAAATAAAAGATGCAACGTTCCTGAGCTGTAACGACCCGACCGGATCAGCCGATCCGAGCCGCTACAAGCCTAGTCTGTCCGAGACACATGTCACCCAAGCCCCCTAGGTCACCACAACCTAGGACCTTTATCTTAAAAACCATGGTACTTAGGTGACATGAGACTCGGCAGGTTAGCTTATCTAGCTAAGTCTCTTTCTCATTCTTGTCGATGTGGAATGTTATATTCACCCCCACTAACAGAATCCCAACGTCCTCGTTGGGCCCAATCTAGACAGATTCTCAGTCTCCTCCTCTCCTTTCGATGACCTCTGTCATCTACTGTGGAGAGTCGGCTCTGATACCATCTCTAGCGGCTCGGATCGACTGATCCGAGCCGCTACAAGCCTAGCCTGTCCGAGACACATGTCACCCAAGCCCCCTAGGTCACCACAACCTAAGACCTTTATCTTAAAAACCATGATACTTGGGTGACATGTGTCTCGGACAAGCTAGGCTTGTAGCGGCTCAGATCGGCTGATCCGGTCGGGTCGTTACATGAGCAGAGCCAGAAATGATGCTCGTAATCTGCAACTTCCCAAAATACCATGGAACAAGTACATCTGTGGTTTGGTTTCTGAAACAAGTTACTCCCACATAGAAACATGCCAAAAATTTCCCAATGCTGGATGCTTGTAAAAACAAAAATCACCGTTTCAGAAATGATTTTTCTTCAGCCAGGAAGGGAAATCAAGCCTACTCATTCCCCCTCTGGCGCGCACCTTGCACATAGACAATGGAAGCAAGGAAGGACACATAATGACAGAAGGTCCGATAATGGTTAGGCGTATTCTTTATATAAAAATAAAATTGTATGTATCACTTTGTGGTGGCTTAACAGGCTTACCAAAACAATATTTAGTAAGTAGAGAAGACCGGTTGAACTTTGAAAATACCACTATGAGTGGTGGTTGACAATATCACTTCTCAGCTCCTTCCTTAAAGCTGTAATGCTTATATATGTAAGAGTTCTTCATAAGTAATACTCCCGCAACGCAGTGTGTGATGTAGTAACTTATTAGTAAGATTCAAATCCTTGAAATGAATGATGAAGAACTGTGTGTCGTGTTTGCTTGGATTAGGCATGCCTTGACAAAGTCAACTACAGCTGAAGCCAGTTCGCATTGATGTGAGGTGTATTCATGATCAGCACCTTCGATTATGTGCAGTTGGTGACTGGGTATGAATTTAGAGAACTCCAAAGCATCTGCTGCAGACACAACTTCATCCTTGGACCCATGCACTGTCAACACTCTGTGAGAGAAGTACACAAACTGAGAAATCAAAACATAATCAAATGTAATCCTGAAAGGAGTAGTCAAGTTGCGCTAGTCTGACCCTCTACTCAAACACACCATGTAGGCTACTAAACAATATTTGTTATGCCCATGGAAATTACTAGAATAATTACACTCGATCAATTGAAAAAGGTCACACATATTTTATCACTTGGATAAAAGGTTAGAACTGTTCTTACCTGCAGTCTGGATGAATTGAAATGGCTGAAGTGCGAGTATCCGTAGTAAGCCGATCCAACAAGCTCTCTTCAGTTACTCGATATAAAAAATTTCCTACAAGTGCAATACGTAAATACTTTCAGGTAATAGTCAATAAATTCTTATAATAACTTATTAAATTTTCCTAAGCAAAACCTTTAAGGATTAAATGGCTATCTATTACCTCTTTTATTCTTGATGTCAATGAATCCATTTTGCATGATTCGCTGCTGAAAGCCCTTTCCTAACCGTGCTTCAATGCCATTCTCAAGGTTAAAGCGACCAGAAATATTAATTAATGTACTGACATCTCTATACGTTGACGCGTAAAGTAGCACCACATTTCCTCCTGCAAAATATAGTCATGAAGTAATTCTCTCGAAACATGGATTAGAATAGCTGCTCTTTACCTTTACTATGACCAACAAGTGCAGCAACTCTTCTCTGATTCCTCGAGAAATACTGAACAACGTCACGTAGATCACCAGCTTCTCTGCGATAATTGCCAAACTGAAAAGAGCCCTCACTTTCCCTGATGGATTATAAAGCTTACAAAAATCAACCCACACAAATTTACAACTCCAAGCTATAGTGCACGAACAATAGCTTACTTACCCGTTCCCAGGAAAATCAAAGCGAAAGGCACTGACACCTACATTCTCAAAAGCAGCAGCGAGGCTGGTCATAGGAATACGATCCTGCACTGGCATATTTGCAAATCAAGAACTCAGTAGTTATTATAGGACATGGAAACGAAAAATACGTATATTAGAAAAAGCAGCTTCAGGGAAAGCCAACGGCAATGAGTGATTATTTTTTTGCACGGAGAAAGAAAGTGCAGTTGGTTTTAGCACCACCGAATATTTCAGTTCAACTTCTGATTTTTAGATACCATCATTTAAGAACTAGTCTTGATTCTAAATTACGAAAAAAATATTTGCTTTAACATGCTCCAATATGTGACCTGCATATATAATCAGCACCTAAGGACTATATACCACAAATCTAAGACACAAATAGCTTAAAACACTCCATAACATACAAACCAACCTTTGACGATCTGAATCCGTGACATATAATCACAACCTCCTTGGACCCGGTTTCATGTAATATCCCTATAATTTGTTCCCCATGCCGGTTACGAATGATAATTCGCACCTGGCTACAAACTGCAAGTAGGAAACAAACTAAATACCAGCAAAACATCAATTTTAGACCTTGACCTAATAATTTTAATGTCAATCCATTTCCAAACATAAACAGAACACATCGAATGAAGATTGTCATAAATATTGTTGATAAGTGACAAATTATAGAAAACCCTAATTCTGCAGCAAACGGAGGGAGCACTAAATCAACTGTACAAACCTGATGTATCACTCGACCCTGATATTGTAATTGCCGCCCGATCCATTTACCCAATTCGCCGATCGATCGATTTCAGAGTCGTTAACCTCACGGTAGTGAATCTGTTAGGCCTCCAGCCTATGTAACATCATTTTAACCGTTGCTTTTGCTTTATATAAAGGGTTTTTTTTGCCGAAAACCACCCTGAGACAAACCACTCTTCCAATTTTTTTTAAAAATAATCACTCCTTAATTGTAATGGTACTCATTCATGACACCCCTTGCACTGTTCTGGACTGTCGTTAAACTCGTCGTTGACTCATCTGAATTTTAATTAAATGTCAAATAAATTTTAATACTAATCTAATCACATCATTCAGATAAATAAAACTGCATATTATATTATTAAATAAAAATATTAATAAAATAAAATAAACTAAGCTAAATTTTTTATAATAATTTTTTATTAATTGATAAGTTTCAAATTGTGGTATGGTTCGGTTATGGTCCGAAATTATGACAATTATAATTATTATATATATATAAAACTATAAATTATATTATTAAATAAAACAAAAATAAATTAAATAAACTTAGCTAAAACAAAAAATGTTTATATAAATATATAATAAAATATAATTCAAAATATAATGTTAATAAGATTTTAAAATTTATAATTATAAAAACTGATTTGGCCACATTCCCAACGATATACAAATAATAATTATTTTAAAATATTTAGTTGAATATAAATATGTAATTATAAAAATTAAAATATAATATTGCACGGTTCTGCTTTTTAGAAATTGTCTTTTAGATGGATGTTGTGATTAGATTAGTAATTAATTAATTTAATTAAGATTATTTGAAATTTAATTAAAATTCAAATGAGTCAACGACGGGTTTAATGATAGTCAACGCCGGAGCAGTGCAAGGAGTGTCATGATTGAGTACCGTTACAATTAAGGGGTGGTTATTGTTTAAAAAAGTTGGAGGGGTGGTTTGTCTCAAATTGCCCTATTGGAATGGTGGTTTTCGACAAAAAACCCTTATATAAAAGTTGTGCTTTATTTTAATAAAAATAAGTGGTTGAATTTGCAAAATATATGGACTGTTGATAATGATAGTTATCAATATCAACCGTTGAATTAATAGGAATCAACGATTGAGATGATGTCCTTTCGTTGCACAAATATTTATTTGTTCTCCTAACAAATTACACAATATTAAGAATAAAATATGAGTAAAAATCAAAAATGGAGTTGAGAAGGGAAGGATAAGGTTCCGGAGGACCATCAATATTTAGTGAAACGGAGGATATTATCTCGTTCATAGATTTCTTTTAATTTAACAGTTGATATTAATAATCACCACTTTCAATCACCCTTACATTTTGCAAAATTTAATTAAAAACCAACTTTAATCTCAACCGCTAGATCAATCAAATCAACGATTGAAATGATGTCTTTCCGTCTCACGAAAATTATAAATCTCTATAGAAGTTAACCCGAGAAAGAAAATATCAAAGAGGAGAAATAAATTTGTGTAACGCTCTAATGTTGATTTATAATAATTTAAAGATGAAATTTAAAGTAAAAATAAAATTCACATACAAACAAATTTAATAAAAAATTAATTTGATTTCAATCGTCGTATTATCAAAATTTATCATCAAAATTAAGTTATTATGTATTACAAAAACTTATTGAACTTAACCCGATTGAGAATATTTCAAATTGAAAGAGGAAAGTTGACAAACAAAACAAATGGGCATTAACAATCTATTACAAAAATAAGCCATTTTGAATTTCTTTATTCTTATTAAAATAAAATAAAATATTTAAACTTTCTAAGAAATTAGGAGATTTGATTAGCTATAAACATCAATTTTGTAGTGGATCATTTAACTTATTATGAGGAGAGATCAGATAAAAATAGATTTAAGTTATAAGCTATGAATTATATCATAATAACAGTTTAGTTTTGAACTATACAACAATTCTATTTGTTGATTAAAATCGATTGACATATATAATATGGAAATGTATCATGTGGATCCACCTGATTTGGTGGATTCATAAGCCCCTTCTTGCATTCGTTGATTGTTTTTTTTCAATGTACCAGATTGTGCCAATACATTATTGAGACATGTGAGTTGCACATGTTCTGCACGTGATATGCACATGACAAAATGCAATGATGTGGTGTAAGCAA
>QZGG01001944.1:0-46904 GCA_006409495.1 Sedum album | reverse complement strand
CGTTGCTCTCATATTTTGGATTTTATAAATTTTATTTTTAAGACAAATACATATTTGAATTAAATAAATGTAAAACTGATACTTTAAGAGAATCCGACATTTTTATGAATAAGTAACATAAAAATCCGGTTTGATTTTTTTGCCTTTTTAGAGGACAGACATTAGAATGATGTTTTATGTTTTGTAGCCATATTAAATGGCTGACAAATCGATGATAAGATGGGTTGAGAATTTTACAATTTTAGAGATTCAACTTACATATGAATTTTTGAATGACGATTAGACAATTTATATATGTGAATGTTTTTTTAATGTAAGACTCAAGGCGAAGATGCATTGGAGAGGACTTGAATTTCCGACCTTTGAGAACAGAGATTTAGAGATCGGATGGCTGATTGTTAGGCTGCTACTCTTTGTGCGAATAAAGTGAATGTTAATGTTAAGTTACGAATAAAGTTTAACAAAAACGTCTAAATAAATGTAGAACCTAGAGATGCTATCTCGATCGTTGATTATTAATAATTTAATGGATGAGATTTAATTTTTTGAATAAACCGACAAACTCAACCGCTAGAGTTAGAGTATTTTTGTAAATTTAACCGCCCTATTAATTAAAAACTTTAATCTTTTATCAATATCAACATTAAAGATTTCACAAACATTTAATATCTCTTAAACTTAACCCTACTTACACTTATTTGTTTAAGACAATTGATATCAATTTTTGATCCATCGAAAATGAAGTCATAAATAAAAAAATTATAAACAAACACTTATCATTATGTGAAGAGTTAAATTTCAGGACATTAATGTTTGTGAGATAAAAGGATAAAATTTTAACTGTTGATTTAATTAATTTGATAATTGAGATTAAAGTTAGTTTTGATTAAAATGACGATTGAGTTTACAAAATATGCAAGCAATTGAATTTTTAAAATTTATTTTAAATTTAAATCTCGTATGTTGGATCGATAAAAATTGACTGTCCAAAACATACATGTCATTATTGAATCATATCGAAATAATTTTGAATAAAATGTTATTATAATGTTTACATTTTTGAGACGAATCACATTTCAATAAAATAAACATATAAAACCAAAATGACCAAATCTGAGCGGACCAAAACAAACATTTGCAGCAAACAAAAACAACAAACGAAATCCTCGAAGCAACAAAATCAATAATTTCCGAGATCCGAAATTTGCATCACGCACCAAGCGAGATGGCGTCTGAAGGAATCGAAGCAGCTGCAAATTCCACGGTTATCGCCAAGTGTTGTCTAATCGGCGCAACAACAGTGGCGATCGGAATTGGATTGTATGTGACGTATAATCCTTTGAGCAGGTTTTTAGGGTTAGATGAGAGAAGGAGGAGGAATAGGCCTATTCGTGTTTATATGGATGGATGTTTTGATATGATGCATTATGGACATTGTAATGCCCTTCGTCAAGCTAGGGCACTTGGTGATCGATTGGTTGTTGGGATTGTTAGTGATGATGAGATTATTGCTAATAAAGGACCTCCTGTTACTCCTCTCGACGAAAGGTATCTGCTTTAGATTTCATTTTATTATTGTTGATTTGGTCTTTTATTTTTCATTTATTGTTGTCATTTTTGTGAAGAAATGTGGTTGTGTTTTGTTTTGGAAGAAATTTTTTTTACCGAGAGTAATGTTTGGTTGGATGTGTGTAGGATGATAATGGTCAAGGCTGTGAAGTGGGTGGATGAGGTTATTCCGGATGCACCGTATGCTATAACCGAAGACTTTATGAAAAAGCTGTTTGATGAGTACAACATAGATTACATTATCCATGGGGATGACCCTTGCATTCTTCCTGATGGTTCTGATGCATATGCTCTTGCTAAGAAGGCTGGCCGATACAGGCAAATTAAGCGAACAGAAGGCGTTTCGAGCACTGATATAGTTGGTATTCATTCTACTTTTGCTACGCATTTATTCTCCTTTTTGAACTCTAGTCTAATTCTATGAAGAGTAGTAGGCTTGATATAATGTTTCACATTCAGAATTAAGAATTAAGAATTGGTATGGAGACATGCCAAAAGAATAACGGAAAAAAACAGCAATAGATTGTTGTCACATTGCCAGATACTCTAATGATCATCTCTTACTTTCATGGGATTAGCATTTGGTGTTTATGTGTAATGGCTAAATACTCTGAGTTCATTTACAGGCCGGATGCTCCTTTGTGTCAGAGAAAGATCTGTCCCAGAGAGTCCAAAAAATTCCTCCTTGCAGAGACAATTCAGTGTGGGGCATGGTCAGAAAAATGAAGATGGTCGAATCTCCCATTTTCTTCCAACATCTCGCAGAATTGTTCAATTCTCAAACGGAAAGGTATGTTAAATTAGATACTGCAGAGACCAGAATTCAAGTTTATTTAAACTTTCTGTTGAGTACTTTGAAAGCTGTCTTGGACTGTGAGTGGGTAGTTAGGAATCATTATTCTGGATTTGATAATATGCTGTGTGGCTGGTTTACAAATTTTAGAATCTTTCTAAGCCTTACATTTACAATACTTTGAGTTGTTTAACAATTATATGAATAAACCATATTCCCGTTGTTTTTTTGATCTGAATCTAAATAACTATCATAATGGATGAAAAACAGATGATTAGTGTCTGATTCCGTAAACTGTGGCTGCAGGGACCAGGACCAGATGCTCGTATCATCTATATAGATGGCGCATTTGATCTTTTTCATGCTGGACATGTTGAGGTACATGTTCCACAGTCTAGCTTGTCATTCCCTCATAAATGCAATGATGAAGCTGAGAGCGTTCTTGCGTATCCTTTTAATAACTATCGTTTTGTGTAGATATTGAGGCTTGCTAGAGACATGGGAGATTTTCTGCTTGTGGGAATCCATACTGATCAGACTGTCAGGTTAACTTTCTTTTCTACTATGTTTTGTAAGTATATTGCCATTTGATTATTGAGAAACTGAATCTAACATGTTTATCGCTGATTTAATTGTGGCACTCCTTAGTAGAGTAGTCATCAGGATACTTGGGTTGGTTTTGCCTTATACAAATCTATTTCCGAAGTCAACTGATTTTTATTGCTATATATACAACATGCTTCCTTTGATGTCCTGAATTTCAAACAATGTGATGATTAAATCATGTTGTAATGGTTAATCGTTAATGCAGTGCCAAAAGAGGGAAACATCGACCTATCATGAATCTCCATGAGAGAAGTTTAAGTGTTTTGGCTTGCCGTTATGCTGACGATGTTATAATTGGTGCTCCCCCTGTAGTTTCCAAAGACATGGTTAGTACTAGTATTTCCAATCAGTTAGATATCATGATGCTTTTATATGCTCTCATGCACTAGTTGTTTTATAACTCTGAATATTATTTGTATGTATTTCTGAGTTAAATTTTACTGGACTGGTGTGTCGGTGGATGCAAAGCAAACAAAGAGAATGTTATTATTACCTTCATTTGTAGCTGTCGGCCTGTTGAAGGAAGCTTCTATGATGCTACACTTGAGTCTATAAATAGCAACACTACAATTATTAAAATTGCTGAATGTCACCTTTACGGCATCACATGATTTGTTCTAAACATCCTTAGATTAGATTTGCTGATTCTCTTTAGTTTGACACAGATTACGACCTTCAACATATCTTTGGTTGTCCATGGAACCGTTGCAGAGGACAATGATGATCAAAAGGTAGACTAGCTGTAAGATAATTATTAATTGTTACAAGTCCTTGCATTTGATGTAAAAAAAACTTTTCCCGCACGTACAGGAGAGGGATCAAAGGTTTACTGTCCCCATCAGTATGGGTATCTACAAACATTGGAGAGCCCATTAGATATCAAAACCACCACTATAATTAGAAGAATCATATCCAACCATGATGCATATCAGGTACCCTTGGCTCGAAATTTGCAACACAATTTAATGTTAGAAACAAGAAACAAAAGTAATGATGCTTTGTATTTCCGGCACTCTTATGAGTATTTTCATCTCTATCTATCTCTGTGTCAATCTTATAAATTGGAAATTTACTAAAACTATTCTGGTTTTATGCAGAAACGCAATGAGAAGAAATCTGAAAGTGAGAGGAAGTACTATGAAGGCAAGACGTTCGTTTCAGATGAATAGGAGAAGTAATCTGAAAGTGAAAGGAGGTAACATGAACACAAAACGTTTGTTTCGGATGAGTAGGCCAGTTTTGAAGAACAATCAAGAATTTTAGGTTTATGATTTCAGCTTACTAAATAAACCCTTTTTGATTTTACCCTCACATTGTGTGTTTAGTATCGAGCTCGTCTTCTATAGATAAGAACAGTGGATAGCTGCTTAAAAAGCTGTTCAAAGCATATTTTACCAATTGTATTCCAGATGGTTACATCAATTGTAAGACTCCTGTTTTGATACTCAAAATTTTGGTTGTTCAGTTCATAACATTGGTTTGTATAACCTTGTTTGAACATGATATAGAAGAAGAGGGTCAATGTCCTAACTTAGTGTGTATAGGACAACAAACAATGAAAGAAGAGATTAAAGCATGTTTTTAGCGACTCAAGTGTTTTTTAGCGCAAATGAAAAATGATTGTCATAAAATGTACTGAAAATTTCTTGCTGCTTTGTTTGAATAAGGTAGAACACTGTCATTGTCATAAAATGATGTACAATGAGTAGGATTTTTTTCAAGTTGGGAATTGAGCAGATCACTCGTAACCGGCTTTGGGGTCTTGCACAACTGTGAGGATAACAAATCTAAATGCTAGCTAGATGATTCCAATATCATGCTGTAAATTTCACTTTTAATATGTCAACTTTGGAATCATTCTTGAAGTAGAATAACGGTAACGATCAAGTAAATTAAGGTTCTGATCACACGATGATTGCGATTCTTGTACTTGAAACGTTAAAAAAGCATCTTGTGTGGACCATCAAGGAGTATTGACATTAAGTTGCAGAGTTTTAAAAATTCATTCTTCGACAGATTCCCATTGCTGTCAATGAACCAGCAACTGAAAGTGATCGACGGCACGTTAACCTACGGCTCTAAAAGGCCGGTTACAAACTCACTTCATAAAGCTAGAATCAAATTAAACAAAGCTGTAAACTGCACCACTTGGTTCAATTACTGCCTTCACAACAAGGTGCAAAAGAGTACTTTAAATTGTTTAAGTTCGATAGGCATTTTCAATTCAGAAATGGGCAGGCAGGGGAAGATACTTAAATTGTCTGGAGGTTGCTTGATCAAGAGCATGATCAGTAGGCCACCATCCTTCTGATCTAGTCTCGTTTAGTACTGTATTTTTTTTGAAAAGGAAACATCGGTTCAGTTTCGATGTAAGGAGGAATCAGATACACTGGGATGTCGTGTTCTCTTTTAGGGTTGGCTTCCAGCCCCACGCAAGAGATATTTCTATTGTGTAGAGCTTGTGGCTATAAGGACTTAAAATAGCTTGCTCTCCTTGTCTCCACTTTTGACTCATTATTGGCATCAGAGTTTTATATACATACGATACTGACCCACTTTTTGTGACATAAGATTCTTTTAAACAAATATTATTAAGCTTTTTATTGAAACATAATAAATCATCCATCACTGTTTCATTGAGTAAATATAAACAGGAAAATGCCCAATGGTGCATAGGAAGGTTAAAATGAAAGTCTCTCAATATTTCAGATTCAGATCCAGTCCAGTAAAATTATTTGATGCGAATAATCGAGAAAGAGTTCATACGATTATAAATTTAAACACTTTGTGGGAGGGAGTACATCATTTGTTTTTTTTACTGCTATTCTAATATTCTTATTTCATAAGCATTTTTTTTGATGAAATTATTTCATAAGCATTTAGCCAAATAACATGGTTCGACTTCGACTGTCCTTTTCGAAACATTAAATCTCAACACGTGTATGAAACATATAGATTTACAAACCACAAAATCCCCAAATGTCTCCTGCGCATTATTATCCCCATATCGCTATCATGCGCCTCCACCTTCATCTTATATATTCATTCGTACATCACACAACTCAAAAGCTCGTCATCAACAACTCTCGCATCGCGATCCGTGCCGCTAACCCAAAACTCAAAATTCAAATCATCAGTTTTTAGTTTTTACACACTATGCCGAAGCTTCCGGGACTTAAGAAGAAAGTCCATCCAAACGCAGCGCTTAAGACTAACACGATCAATACGACGTCGTCGGATCCCTCTTCTTCGACGAGTACGATCGTGCATCAAGAGGTGGTGAAATCAGATGCGACGATTCTCACGGTATGGAAGAAATCGCTGCTGATGAGCTGCAGCGGATTTACAGTTTTCGATTCCATCGGAAATCTCGTCTATCGAGTTGATAATTACATCGCGGGAAGTAAGAGTCAGATTCTCCTCATGGATGCCTCCGGAAACCCTCTCTTCACCATCCGTCGCAAGGTATGTATTCCATTTTCGATGATTTTCAGAAAGTCAAACTTTTTGGTCAACGCTGATTTGCTGACATTTTTTGTGAATGTATGATGCAGCAGAGATTGAGCTTGGTAGATAACTGGATGGTATATGACGGTGAGACGGCAGTGAATCCACGCCTTTCAGCGCGTAAAAGCGGTAGTTTCAGGAATGTGAAGTCATTAGCACAAGTGAGCGCAAATGGAATCGATGTGGTCAGTGGTAGTAGTAGTAGCAGTGGAGGGACACAGTTGTCACCGAGTTTTAGGAATTTGGTGTATGAAGTGGAAGGGTCGTATGGACAGAGGAGCTGCGTGATTTATAACAAGGATAGGAAATGTGTAGCGGAGATAAAAAGGAAGGAGGCTGCAGTTGGAGGTGCGGAGTTTGGTGCTGATGTGTTTAGGCTTGTTATTCAGCCTGAGATGGAGTCGTCTATAGCTATGGCTTTGGTGATTTTGCTTGACCAGATGTTCGAAGCTTCTTCCCCACGACGGTAGATGTTTTACCAATAGGTCATTGTTACATACAATAAAAAGTAGTTGGATATCAGTATCTTAGTAAAGTTGATGTGCTTGTTTTTTGGGTGTTGATTGGCTAGTCAATGTATTGATGTGGTCGGCTTTGGTTGGAGCGACTGGATACTTATAGCTCACCAGACTCGGACCCCATCAGGATTTGGTCGGCTTGAGAGCCAATCCTGTCATGTAACATTTTATGCAAGTACTCGACTGTATTAAATAAAAAATTGATTGTGTTATGATGTTTTGCAGTTTGTCATACATATCTGAGTAACTTGATGTTACATGCGATACAACAATTTATAATTAATACGGAGTAACTCGCAAAGTATGATTGAAGACCGAAATGGATCACATCTTGAAAGAAGCCAACTACAAAAAGAGAAGAAAGTAAAATGGGAAAGTTAATTAGCCAACTTACCAACCGAGTAATCTAAAAAACATGGTATGTTTACCTAAAAAGTATTGACGTGATAAACATGTCGGAAGAACGGAACGAATTATTCAGACACGACAAGGATTATATGAACAAGTCCATAGAGTTAACTGAATAAAGGTATATACCCTTTTATCCATCCAAAATGTCATCAGCATCATTCTTGCAAAACTTAATATAAAATCATGCCCACTAGTTACTACTATGTTGCGAGTTCTACAATCTGGATGCCACAGTATATGATGTTCAAAACACAAGTTACAAGTTCCTCACGGAACTCAAAACCGAAACAAGTTCCCAAATGTTCAATAGAAATTTGTAGACTTTCTTCTATCCTATCCTGCAGTCACTGTCATGTTTCCATCAGGAATTGAATTCGAATTGATTTTGACGATCAAAAAACTACCTAATCGAGTGAGATTAGTGATTTACACTTTCTATATCTACTCTTGCCAATTGAACTAAGCCTAATGAGTTTTGAGATAAATAATTTACAGTGGATATAGCAAAAAATTGACTGAAAAGTTGGAAAATTAAAGAAAAAATGTACATGACTGGAAATTGGGTTTTGAGATAATGAATGAGAGAAGCACACAATTCTAACATAACATGACACGAAAAACGTCACTTTCCAGTTTCCACCTCGCCATTTACCTCCCCTATTTTCTCTCTCATCTTCCCACTCCCGATCGCAAAATCGAACCACATCAAGCAGATCGCGACATCGCCGGCGACGTCCTCGGCGGCGATACTGATTTAGTCTTATTGAATCGCGACAGTCGATTTGATTTAGATGTGATTTCATGGCGTATAGGAGGAAACAAGTGATTACTAGGTCTGCAACTTTCAAGGAAGAGATTCCTCATCATCGGCCGGGAGACGAAGATGACTTATCCGATCCTCCTTCTTTAGCCGCTCAAGCTATTCGCGCTTCCGCCGCTCATAGGGATTCATCTCTCTCAAACGCTTACGGAGACTACGCGTTTTATCGTAATCCGCCTGGATCCAAGGTCTATTCGATCGCCTGTTTTTTGTGTTTTTATTTAATTGCATATGATGTGCGAGCTAGTTTGATTATAGAGAAATTGATATTAGTACTAGTCTAGGGTTAGGTTGATGAAATATTGTTTCAGAGTTGTACTTATAAGTTGCCTTGGTGTAATTGAACTGACAATTTTAAAGATCCTATACATATTCTCCAGTTGACGAAGAAGGTCCCAATTTCTGTATAATTATAGTTTTTGTGTATACGTTCTCGACAGTAGTAATTTTTTTCTGTGAACTAGACTTCAATGTTTTTTAGACGAAACTGCTAATGCCGGTGTTCCTGGAAATGAGGCATTTAACTCACTCGTAGTAGAGTGTCCTGTTAAAATGTTAACACAATTTTACTAAGTAAAAATGAGACTTATTATACACTGTGAACTTGACAGTCTTTTTTCAAGTGTGATTTTTTTTCAAAGACAGCAGTTGGTAATTTTTTTGCACGGTCTGAGTTTAGAGCACATTTGCTAATTTTTTCGCGATAAAAATTTATGGAGGCATTTCCAACTGCAATAATTGGAACTTTCTAAGATTTCTGGTGTAAATTGTTGCACTGGTTATTTTCATTATATTTAATCTAGTTTTGTGACTTCCGTAATTTGATGGATAGTGGCTAAGGCCATTAGCTTCAATAAATGCTGATGGCAAACTTTTTGGAAATGCAGGAGTTCAGTCCACTTGAGTCCACTTCCATGAGCAATGAGTCCAATTATGGCTTTTGGGGAGTCCTTGCTCGGAAAGCTAAAGCCATTCTTGATGATGATAATGGCACCGGAAACTCTACACCTGGCAGCACAAGGTTTCATATGCAGGATTCTGGTAGCAAGGTATAATCTAGCGACTAGCAGTATTATTGAACTAATAAGCTTCTATGCCATTCGTTGCACGAATTGCCTATCTAGCGATTGAAATGGTAATAATGTCTCTCGTCGTCAATTTTGCTTTGTTGCAGCTCAACAAACCATATCAAGCGTCCGATAATGTCAGGAGACTGGAAAGTCCTAGATTCCGCAAAGGGCTAGATGCAATCACTTCATCTCTTAATCAAATTGGGGACACTTTTGAGAAGGCATTTGAGGTAACCTAGTTATTGCACAGTGCCTTTTCAGATTGATAGCCACTTAACCTACGAATTGGCAATTTTTAGTTTAACAGCCATTTATAGCTTGCTCTTGTACACTTAAGCCATAATTATTGAACTTAGTAAAAGGTTAGGTAAATTATCATAAATCAACAAATGAAATGAAGTTTTAGTAAACAGTGTCCATTTCAGTTTGTGCTCTTGATTTATAGTAAGAAGCGTGCATTGATTTTACATGATATATTTTCCTTTTGCTTTCCTTTATATACATTGTATATTATTAATTAATTTCCTTCTGTTCTAGGGAGGTAAGACCATTATGGAAAATAAGACTGCGGATATCATTCAAGAAACTCGTAAACTACAGATCAGAAGAAAAGGGGGGAGTTCTGAGACACATAATCAGATATCTGGTGCTTATACAACGTGGCAGCCGCTCCCACCTACCCAATTACCTATTCAAACAACTCAAGAAACTCAGCTCAAAGCTTCTCGCGACGTAAGGTGCCAGCTCTGTATTCATGCATACTGCGTGAATTTTAAAATTATACACTATATAAAAAGAAGTACTAGTGCATCTTGTTTTACTTGAGGCACCTAGATTCGTAGGGACAATCTCAATGGGAATGTAGATACATGCGTTAGATGGTGTACCATTGTGTATTTGTAGTTATGCACTGTGACTCATGGATTCAGCTTTTGCTGTCTTTGAAAATAGTTGCACTGAATTATGTTTGTATCAAATGCAGGTTGCAATGGCAACTGCTGCTAAAGCAAAGTTACTTTTGCGGGAGCTAAAAACTATCAAAGCTGATTTGGCTTTTGCAAAAGAGAGATGCTCACAGCTAGAAGAGGAGAACAAAATGCTACGAGATTCCAGATCGAAGAGTGACAATCCTGCTGATGATGATATGGTATGTGCATGGTTGATGTTTTTGTTTCGTAGTGTGTATGGTCATTGCTTGGCAACTAATTAGTTGGTGACTACTGAACAAACGGTTCTGTAGGTATTCTAAAAGTAATCTGGATATAGATAGTTAACTAGATACCCGTGCTTCAATTTGTGGTTTCAGATACGTCTTCAGTTAGAAACTCTGTTGGCTGAGAAGGCTCGTTTAGCCCACGAAAACTCTGTGTATGCGCGGGAGAACAGGTTTCTTCGGGAGATTGTGGAATACCATCAACTTACGATGCAAGATGTTGTCTACATAGACGAGGGCATTGAAGAGGTCACAGAGGTGTACCCAATCCCAGGCGTATCCAGAATGCTCTCAGTATCTCCTCCCATTTCCCCTCGTTCTCCGCCATTAGCATCTCCAACTGCTAGTTCCCCAACAGTGTTTAATAACCCTGTGTCAGAAATCAATCTTAACTCCTCAGACCCCTTGGGAAAAGATAAAGATAGTACAAAACATCCTGAAGCTGCCCGGAATATAGATTCTGCTGTTTGTGTTGTTGAGTCCGAAAGAGAATCTATTTCATCCTGATTAGGATGTGCTTTTTATTCTTTTACTCATTTTACTGCACTGTGATTCCTTGTCCTCTCTTTTTAAACCCTTGTTTTGCATTTGTGCCAATTATCTTTGTTGCCAAATATCTTGGATATGTCAAGACATTGTCAGATTCGAAATTCAATTGTGTATGTAAACAAACGTTTGCTATTCAGATTGGATTTAAGCCTATAATAACTTCATGAAAGTTTTGTTGGCTCATGAAAGCTTCATGTCTTTATTCCACAGGCAACCTCGATGCTCCATGTGGTTAGATGTGAAGTAAAAAACTAGACACACACACACTGATTGAGAAATATTAAGGTATCGGTACATCATCAGTAAGGCGGCTAAGGCCACGGTCTGGCAACTTTTGCATCTGATGACATGAACTAAGAAAATGTTGTTGACGAATTCTGCCTCTCAATTATTACTTATATTTTAATATCCTGATAAAGTACACAATCCTATGATGTTTAGCACATCACAAACCTTGCTGTTTGCTGTAATTAAACACCAAGTTGCCATATTAAATTTGCAAATGATGAAATTTATATGGCTATATTGACACCCAGTCTCCAATCAAGCATATCACTGTCCATAAAAAGTTTTAGGGTTAATTTCAAAAAAGATCCAATTTCAATTAGAGTATCGGACTATCCCAATTTTCAAATTGAGGTTCGGACTATCCAAATTTTCAAATTGACGTCCAAATTATCCAAATTTTCAAATTGAGGTCTAGTCTATCCCAATTTTCAAATAAAGGTATGTATTATTCCAATTTTCATATAAAGATCCTAATTTTCAAATAAAGTGTTAGACTATCTCAATTTTCAATTCAAAGACATTTAAAGTATTAATTTAAATTTATTTTATAAAATTATATAATTTATTATAACTCCTTTTAATGGATGGATTTACAAAAGTCTTTTTGTCGGGTTAATTATACTAGTATTTTTTCAAAAGATTGTTGTTGTGCATATATTTGATATAAAATATATAATAATAAAAGTTGAAAATTAGGATAATTCGGACCTCAATTTGAAAATTAGGATGATCCGGATCTCAATTTGAAAATTGGGATAGTCCGGACCTCAATTTGAAAATTGGGATAGTCCACACCTCAATTTGAAAATTCGGATAGTTTGATACTCTAAATGAAATTGGACGATAGTCTAGGACCCTTTTTTTGAAATTAACCCAAAGTTTTAATATTTTTGTCAGACTAATCAACATTTTCTTATAGCAAAATATTTCCAATTTAATTCTATTTGAATTAAAGTACAAGCTGCGTGATTTAAGTACAAATTCTCCGTTTTCCTCAAAATAAATAAATACTGTAATTTTAATTGATTCATTTCAAATTCATCATCATCTCCACTCCTTATCTATTGTGTATTCATTTTCTAGTTAAGATTTTTTCCACATATTCTACTCTATTTCCTCTCTTTTCTCTTTCTTCCTTCCCCATCTGGTCTCCAAGTCATCTTCTCAATACCACCCACTACCTACATTGTGCTAAAACACACAAAGCTCAGATTTTTTCAGGTTAAAGTCCTTTTTTTTACAACAAAGATGATCAGATTTGAAGCTGCTTCTTGTTGATTGACCTAAATCACCATACATCATCAATGAGGGTACAATATTGTCTGCCACTGCTTTTTTTGATATTTGGGTTTTCTCATCTGATTCTGATTTCAGCTCAATCCAATGCAAGTGCATTAGACAATGCACTACAATATTATGCCTTTAAAGCCTTCAAAAACCCAAAGACAGGAGTTCCTTATGATGCCTCAGTCCCTGATAACCTAACTGGCATAAAGGTTGCATCTTTGAGACTCAGGAGCGGTAGTTTGTATAAAAGGGGCCGCCTTTACAATGAATTTGATATCCCTACTGGAGTTTTAGTCTCTCCTTATGTTGAAAGGCTTGTTTTTGTGTACCAGAATTTAGGGAACTGGTCTGCGTTTTATTATCCACTGAAAGGGTATAAGTATTTGTCACCAGTGTTGGGTCTGCTTGCTTACGATGCTCAGAACTTGTCAGCTCTGAATTTGCCTGAGTTGGATATTAGACCATCTGCCAGTCCGATTCTAATCAATTTTACTGATGTGGAATTTGCTCGTGACGGGTCTCATTTAAAGTGTGCAATGTTTGATTTACAAGGTGGTGTTTATTTCAGCAATTTGACATCTAACAGTGTGTGCTCCACGGTCAATCAAGGCCATTTTGCGATTGTAACTGAGTCAAAAGCAGCAGCTGTTTCTAAGATTGACTCAAAAATATGGATCATAATTGGGTCTGTGGTTGGTGGTTTTGTGCTTTTAGTCCTTTTGGGGCTCGTTGTTAATTTAATTTTAAAGATCAAGCGTAAGAGAAAAATGCAGGGTATGGAAAAGGCTGCTGACGAGGGTGATACCTTTGGAACGGTTTTTGTAGGAAGTACAAGAGTTCCATTTGCACCAAGAACAAGAACTGCTCCAACGATCGAAAACGAGTATGTGCCTTGACTCATACTCAACAAGAATCTTTATTTGTTCCACGAGTTATTTGTGCAGTTAGCTACACATTTTTTTGTTCCGATTTTGTTTATTAATTCCATGTTGTGTTTATTCATCTCTTATAAATGTTCGTCGTATTGTCCTAAAAATAAGGCCATGGAAAACTGGGAAATGAGTATGTTCCAGCTACCATTACTCGGCGCATTGAATCCAAAGCATATGCAGCAGCTGCTGCTGCTGCTGCTGCTTCTGTATGTATTTTCTTAAACCTTAGGTATGTGCTGACATGCTTACCTACGGTGGAGGATGGTGAGTTTACTGTTGTAAACTTAAATGTATCATTCAATAAATGCAAAGGAAAGTTTCAGACCACTGCTGGATACAGTGCCTGCTGGTTTTGCCAACATTCTAAACTCATTGAATACTTGTTTCTCATTGAGTTAGTCAATTGTTCTCCAAATAATTAGTACTTTTTCAATAAAATGATTAGTACTCTATTTGTATAAATGTACCTGAGTTCATCATAGTATTAAAAGGGTGTTGCTTCGACAAATCGACAAATGGGTCTTCAAGATTTTCTTAGAACCGGCCATGATGAATGCTTGGTTGTGCCCATTTATTTAAGAATGTGGCGTCGTGACAAACATGTTCATCCAACATATTTTATTTTGTTTATATGGAAATTTAGAGTTCGGATACGGACGGTGTTAAAGTTTTGTAAGACATGAAGCCATCATCTGATTTGTTAATTTTAATTTATTTTACGGTTAAGATTAAAATAATTTAAATTAAAAAAATACACTAACGATCGAGAACGTCGATTTTCGATATCAATCGAACTACACAAGTTACATACACTGTTGTTAGGGTTTGGTTCCGGTACAAACCTTATTTAAAATAAAAACTTAGAACCACTGTGAACCATACGATCAAACAATTCAATGGATGTGATTAATAACATTATTAATATGGTAATTACTTCAACAATCAATATGAGGGGCACACTTGTCAATTCAATTTTTATAATTGATAATTAATGATTTATTGAAAGTGCATTAATTTATTTTTATAAAAAAGTGCATTACAATATTTTTGTAAAAGTGCATTAAAATATTTTTATAAAAAAGTGCATTACAATATTTTTGTAAGAGTGCATTAAAATATTTTTTAAAGTGCTTTAAAAGTTTTTAAAAAAGTGCATATTAAAAAATTATTACAATTTTTTAAATTTTGATGCATTTTTGAAATTTCTAGTGATGCACTTTTTACTATAATTTAAAAAAATTGATGCACTTTTAAATTATTTAGTGATGCACTTTTTATTATAATTTTAAAAAAATTGATGAACTTTTAAAGTATTTAGTGGTGCACTTTTTATATTCACTAATTTAAAAAGTTATATAATTTTTTTATGCAGTTTAAAACAATCCATTTATTAACTATATTGATCTGAAATGACAAGTGTACCCTTTTATTATTAAAAATGATTAATATTTAATTAATGAGGTCATCAATCCAGACCATTTAATTCTTAGATCTTAAGGCTCACATTAGTTCCAAGTTTTCATTTTAAAATAGGTTCTCATTTGAACCTTTCCCCTGTTGTTATATACACGAGATCCGGCTTTCACATGTTAGAACTTAGTTGGGCCAAGGCCCAGAAAATGATAGGCCGTTATTCAAAAGCCCAACACCCAACCCAACGGTCCGGGTCGTGCTCAACCTCTCTTCAGTTCTATACTCATATTTCTTCAAGAACAAGCCAGAGTCGCTTCGATCGATTCGAACCCTAACGATGTCGTCCTCCGCCATGCTCCTCGATCCCAAACCCATTCCATCCAGATACGACACTTCCGACACCAACTCCAACTCCGCCTCCAACGACGACGATCTCTATGGCCGCCTCAAGTCCCTTCAACGCCAACTCGAATTCATCGATATTCAAGAAGAGTACGTTAAAGACGAGCTTAAGAATTTGAAAAGAGAGCTTTTGAGAGCGCAAGAAGAGGTGAAACGGATTCAATCTGTTCCGCTTGTGATTGGACAGTTTATGGAGATGGTTGATCAGAATAATGGCATAGTTGGATCAACTACTGGATCTAATTATTATGTGAGGATTTTGAGTACTATTAATAGGGAGTTGTTGAAGCCTTCTGCTTCTGTTGCGTTGCATAGGCATTCTAATGCATTAGTTGATGTGTTGCCACCTGAGGCTGATTCGAGTATATCTCTTTTGAGTCAGTCTGAGAAGCCTGATGTTACTTATGCTGTAAGTCTGCTGCTGTTCAGTTGATTTTGAATGTTATGGCTTGAAAAAATAGGGCTTGGAAATTAGGTTTAGTTACTGTTGTCACTTTTTTATCATCAGGATATTGGTGGATGTGACATTCAGAAACAAGAGATACGTGAAGCAGTTGAACTGCCATTGACGCACCATGAACTTTACAAGCAGATTGGTATTGATCCTCCAAGGGGTGTGCTGCTTTATGGGCCACCTGGAACTGGCAAGACAATGCTTGCTAAGGCAGTAGCCAATCACACTACGGCTGCTTTCATTCGAGTTGTTGGTTCGGAATTCGTTCAGAAGTATTTGGGAGAGGTATGCATATCTGTAATTTATTTGCAAAGTTATTTATAAGTTAGAAACATCTTAAATTAATTACTTAGCATTCATTGAACCGTAAAAATTGCAATCTGTTATAGTTGTTTTGATACCCGTGGGATGATGTCTGACTTGCTTTTTCCGTCTTAATTATAAACAGGGTCCAAGAATGGTACGCGATGTATTTCGTCTTGCTAAGGAAAATGCTCCTGCAATTATTTTTATTGATGAAGTCGATGCCATTGCCACTGCTCGTTTTGATGCTCAAACTGGTGCAGATAGAGAAGTGCAACGTATCCTTATGGAACTGTTGAATCAGGTTAGATTGGGTGTTTTCCATCACGGATTGAAAGATTGTTGTAAATAATAATTCCCTAGTTTAGGAATATATTTTGGTTTTACTAGTTAATGTATTTAGACTCTCTTCTTTGCTGATTAGTGTCTAATTTGGTGCTGGCTTTGTAATTTTGACAGATGGATGGATTTGATCAGACTGTGAATGTGAAGGTTATTATGGCTACAAATCGTGCTGATACGTTGGATCCCGCACTTCTGCGTCCTGGTCGTTTGGACAGGAAAATTGAATTCCCTCTGCCCGATAGACGACAGAAGAGGCTTGTTTTTCAGGTCAGCCCTGCAGATTACGTGTTCCAAAGCAATAAAGCTAGCTACTCTGATAACTCCGCAAATAGGATTGCAACTTGAAAATCATTTTTTGAGTTACTTAACTTACACCGGTGTGTGATATAACAGGTTTGCACTGCTAAGATGAACTTAAGTGATGAGGTTGATCTGGAAGATTATGTGTCCCGTCCTGATAAAATCAGTGCTGCAGAGGTAAGTGTTCTACTTGCAGATCCTTTGGTGAATGGTTTACCAATGTACCTGAAATGCAAACATTTAGATTTTACGAAAATAGAATAGAAATCAAATAGTTTCTCTTGTACATCATGGAGAGGGTAGCCCTTGGCTCTGCACAGGATGTTAGGTTCTTTAGGTGCTTGATTTGACCTTATGTTGATGCTGGCTGTGTTTAGAGAGTTCCAGCTATTGATGAAGTGTTTTATCCTTCATTCATCACACTTGTCAATTTGTTGATGCTTTGTAGCGTGTGAGTTACTTATGCATTTTTTATTGCTTATAGATTACAGCCATATGCCAAGAAGCAGGAATGCATGCAGTGCGCAAGAACAGATATGTCATTCTTCCAAAAGACTTTGAGAAGGGCTACCGCACAAACGTCAAGAAGCCTGACACTGACTTCGACTTCTACAAGTAATTAGAAGCAGTGTGAATGAGTATGACATGATTAAATTTAGTTTCTTCTGGATTGTTTTGAAATGGTGTAATCACTGTTTTATATTATATCTTGGAAGTGATGTAATGCAAATTATGTCATATGAAATTAGTCGTATATACTGCAGTCTGGCTTATACACTGTCAGAAATGAACTTTTATTCTAGTGCAAATAGTTGCAATGAGTACCCAACTATAAGGTTGTCAAGCATTTCGATGCTGTGAAGTTATATTTATTGAGCCACATAATAGAAGAGAGAAGTGAAGCACTTATTAGCATCAGCTCACATAGAGAGAAATCTTGATAGAGGAAAATTTGAAGTTTGAATGAAGGTGTTCATGGGAAGCAATGAAGCACTAGCAGGTGTGGTTAGGTGAGTATTTGTTTGGGGTGAATTATGAGCTTGTTAATGTCTCTCATACATATTAGTATGGAAAATAACAGAAGCTGGCTAAAGACTTCCAGTTAAAGAAAGATTTGTAGCTTTGAAGCTGCCATGGCATAGTCTAAACTTAGTAATAGTCATTACTGTGGGCTACTCGCCTTCTCATAATTAAATTTGTGCAGTAGAAAACACTTCTTTAAATAATGCAACGTACATGTTTTTTCCCTTGAATTGCAACGTCATCTCTAAAAAAATAGGTGAAGTAGTTGCGCTTTTCTAGTCTTTAAGATGACCTTCATTCACTTCAGGCAACAATACGCCAAGCATTCACAGTGTATAGTTGTTGTACTCGATCTGGACTGATCGAAGCGTATTCAATTTGTAACAGACTGATGCATGTACGTGATCAACCCAAGTAACAATTACAACAGCCAGTGCATAATTAAGATTGTTTGAAAAATGGACCTGAGTTTTATTCCCATTTGAACCTACACATGTTCTAAAGAATCTTACTGTTAATATGCATGGTTTCTATCTTTACACTGATACAAAATGTTTGCCAAAAGAATTTCAAGTTCACTGCAACTCTAGCTAAGCTTGTCATAGACGAGATTGGTAACAGTCTGATCCAATCAGAGTTCATGATCCAGTCACATTTTATGGAAGCCTTATGGGAGAGTGAGAGGCAGCAATCAGTGCTGCGCCAACAACTGGACCAAGGTCCATGACACTGAAGATCGTGTACGCTTCCTCTCCCAAAATGCTAGCCACTGCTTCTTCTAAGTATTTTCTATATAGAGAGTAGCCGTTGTATACACCTCCGTCTAGCACTACCACTATACGCTTACTTGGTGTTTCACCTGCATCATTTGCACTCTTCTGCAGTTTCTTAAAAATGCCAACGATGCCAGCAGCAGCTAAACCAGCTGATCTGCGAGCCACAACATCACATATTTCCACTACCACTCTTCGAAGCTTCATAGGAACATCTGGGATTTCAAGTGTATTCTTGAATACTCGTGCAACAATATCCAAAGTAGGAGACTTGTCCTCGTTCATTTCAGCAACCAACTCAGAAGTTAATGTGAAAGGGGTCGATAGCGGATTTGAAATGAGTTCCATATCTAACTCTTGGATCACTTTGAAAACCATTCTCCTAACTATTTCCCCAAGGTACATCCCAGAGATCATTTTCTCAAAACCCTGTTCATTCGGATTCGAGCTTTCAGATCTAAACTCTCATCATAACAGGTTCTTGGCAAATTTGCAGAGTAGAAATCACCCCACTCCACATTCACAACCATCTTCCCTGACGTCGAAAGAATTCCAGGACGTTTAAGAATCGACTCAACTTTCTCCAAATAACAAGCATTCGTTCCAGTCCCAATAACAACCGCAGCAACAGTCTCCTCATTCTGATACCTTCCATAACAAAAAGTACTCACAGTATCATTCACCAACGCGCTACCCTCATATTCAATCCTATTTTATCCAAAGCTTCTTGCAAACAATCCGTTACATCACTATTAACCCCATCCTCAACCTCAAATCCTTTAGTCCACTTAATCAAATTCCCACTCGATACCTTCCTTTGTTTCACCGGAAACGAAAAAGAAAATCCAAGTTCCCTTCTCGCCACTAACATTACTGACGAATACTCCGTTTCAGTATCAATAAACTTTTTCAACTCTAATGCAATAAAATCAAACACTTGTTCACATTTTCCGCGCTTAACGTAATCAGGAATCACTCCTTTCTCAATTTTATCTATAACAGGTAATGTATTCTCAACGCCTAAAAGGTTGATTCTAACGATTCTGTAATGAGTACCACCAAAATCAAGACCATAGTAATGACCAATTTCAGTACCTTGAGGCATTGAGCAGATGTAAGTAAGAAGCATTTTGATTCTTGAACCTCCTTCTTTAGCTAATCCAGCGAGCATTTCGTTTGAAATCTCGTCGGCGATTGTCTTCAGTAATGAGATTGGAGTAGCGCATTGTGTTTGAATATCTTTTAGAGTACTTAAAGCTTGACTCCATTTTGATCGATTTCTTGCTTTCTTTTTGAGGATTGAAGCAGCGATCGTACATGATGTGCTGCTAAGCCGGTGTAGAGCAACAATTCAATTGATGATGCTTTGGTCCTCATGATCGGACGTTTAAGTGGAGAGGAATGCGGCGGCGTCGAGATATCGCCGGCGAAAATGGGGTGGTATTTTCTGCAATCGACTTAGGGCTGTCAATTTTGTAGTAGTCTGTTTGAAGTCATGGAACGTGTACTGAATGAACCTTGTTTATATAGTCAACGGCACTGAAATTAAATTATTTATTTTGAAATAAATATAATTAATTTTATTACTATCAATATTTTTTTAAACTATTAAACTCATCGACAATATAATTTTAATAAAATTCCCGAATGTAGAAATTGTATCTGACATTCATAGGGATGGGCTCATTCGACCGTCTCGAATTCAAACTTTTGTATTTTTTATTGTTTAGTGCACGTTTTTTGTCATTTTGCAAATGCACAAATACATTTTTGAATACGCATATGTTAATTTTAAAAGTACAAATAGTTGAGATGACAAAATATACGTATTTATTGGGTCGCAAAGGAATCGAACTCGACATTCATAATCCAATCCACACTCCAAGAACACGAGGAAGTTAATTATCTTTCACAAGAGTAATTCCACACAGTTAATCAATCAGTAAGAATCACCAAGCAGTGTTTTAGGAATCTAATAAACCACAAAAACAACCCTACACTGGAGCCCAATCGACTAAGAAAATCAATATTTACAGATATATATGATATACACATAACCATGACTGACTTGAATGAAACAATCGGCAATGGATCATCAGAACAATCTGCATCGGTCTCTCACAACTTCACTAGAGCAGCTGCATAAAGATCAGTATATGAAGATGATGTAGACTTGACTGTTACTTATTTCCACCCACCATACCCTGGCCAGTGCCTGCTGACAAGCTAGGAGATCCACTGCTGCTAGACTCCTTTATCTTTCCATAAGAGTTGCCGAAAAAATCTAGATCTTCAAACAGTCTGTAAGATGGAATGATTGGCTTCTGACCTGCAACAGGTGCACGTGTTGCAGAGCCCGAGCTTGTTTGAGAATCCCCCTACACACTTGGTGCAGAAATATATTGCTGAGATCTGTTAGGGTGGGCAGGCGACTGAGATGAGGGGCCAAAGTTTTGATAGGTCATGGTTCTTTGGTTGTTATGATACCCAAGGGTAGCTGCCCATCAAGTTGTATTTATTGAGTCACATAATAGAAAGAGAGAAATGAAGCACTTATTAGCATCAGCTCACATATATAGAGAGAATTCTTGTGGTTGGCCAGTTGACGAAAGAATGCATGGAGTCGTCACACATCATATGCACATTTCTGGGAAGACCTTCCTCCACTTCAGGCATCAATACGGCCAGCATTCACAGTGTTGTATTCTGAACTGATCAAATGATGTAGGAATAATACATATTTGAAGAAACATAAATATCCGAATGATATTTGATCCCGATATATGTATTTTAGATGAAAACAATTTCATATTTCTAGACATTATTAGTAGCATAATAATTGTCTAGAAAACCAAAAAAACATTTCATATTTCCATGTAATTTTTTAGTCTTCTTAGGCACATTTATGTTGTTTATTTTTAGTTAAATCCCTATTATAAAAAGGGAATACATGATTTGTATTTTGGAATCATCTCATTAACAGTCAAATTATATTTCTTTTTTATTCTTTTCAATTATTTTATCATTGCCTTTGTGCACCTTCGAGCTTCGGCTAGAAGTAAAACACCTTCGGGTTATATTTATTTACGCTTCCGCTACGTCAATTGGTATCAGGAGTCAGCGCTTCCGATATTCGACTAGTGATTGGCACAAGTATGGCACCATGTATCAATACTTTCAAAGGAGTATTTGATGCGGATGATTTTTCCAATTGGTTATACAACGTTGATAGGTATTTCGAATTCTATTATGTTCCTCATTATCAACAAGCTTATCATGTTGCTCAATATTTACGATTGGAAGCTGACATATGGTGGCGAAGAATACAAAATGAGAGAAAAATAATTGGCAAGCATCCCATCTATTCATGGCAACGCATGAGGAGGAGAATGATTGAAAAATATATGCCACAAAATCATTCTAATTTTGAGGATGAAATAAAGCAAGTTGTGGGACAATGGCAACGAGGATATCAAGAAATTTCAGTTGAGTTAAAGGAATTACGTCAAATGGTCCAACAATTGTGCAACAAAGTGGACTCAATTTCCAACAATCCTGTTGATGAACACCCAACATATGCTACAGATTCCATGGAACTCAATACAAATGAGAAGTACGAAACTGAGGATGTGCAAAATGAATATTTTGAGGAACAAATTTTGGTGGAAGAGCAAAATAAAATTTCAACAAATAAAGTTGAAATTTTGATAAAAGAAGAAACATTTGAGAAAATAGATTTTGTCATTCCACCACTAACCAAATATAATTCCTCAATAACCTTCTTTTTGCAGATTGGTGCACAAACTTCTCCCTATATGGATTTTCAAGAGCATCATCTGTTTATTATCCAAGGACATAAAAACTCGAGGTCGAGTTTAAACAAAGTGGGGGAGAATGATGTAGGAATAATACATATTTGGAGAAACATAAATATCCGAATGATATTTGATCCCGGTATATGTATTTTAGATAAAAACAATTTCATATTTCTAGACATTATTATTTGCATAATAATTGTCTAGAAAACCAAAAAAAACATTTCATATTTCCATGTAATTTTTTAGTCTTCTTAGGCACATTTATGTTGTTTATTTTTAGTTAAATCTCTATTATAAAAAGGGAATACATGATTTGTATTTTGGAATCATCTCATTAACAATCAAATTATATTTCTTTGGTTTTATTTCTGATTTTCAGATTTATCTATTGCCTTTGTGCACCTTCGAGCTTCGGCTAGAAGTAAACACCTTCGGATTATCTTTATTTACGGTTCCGCTACGTCAGAAGCGTATTCAATTTTGTAACAGACTGATGCATGTGATCAACCCAAGTAACAATTACAACAGCCAGTGCATAATAAGATTGTTTGAAAAAATGGGCCTGAGTTTTATTCAGAGACTTGGTGAGTGATTGCCCCATTCGGACCTTCACATGTTCTAAAGAATCTTAGTGTTAATTTGGTTTCTATCTTTACAATGATACAAAATGTTCGCCAAAAGAATTTCTAGTTCACTGGCAACTCTAGCAGCTTGTCATATTTGTGGACGAGATTGGTAACAGTCTCTGATCCAATCAGAGTTCATGATCCAGTCACATTTTATGGAAGCCTTATCGGAGAGTGAGAGGCAGCAATGAGTGCTGCACCGACAACTGGACCAAGGTCCGTGACACTGAAGATCGTGTAAGCTTCCTCTCCCAAAATGCTAGCCACGGCTTCTTCTAAGTATTTTCTATATAGAGAGTAGCCATTGTATACACCTCCATCTAGCACCACCACTATACGATTACTTGGTGTTTCACCTGCATCATTTGCACTCCTCTGCAGTTTCTTAAAAATGCCAACGATGCCAGCGGCAGCTAAACCAGCTGATCTGCGAGCCACAATATCACATATTTCCACTACCACTCTTCGAAGCTTCTTAGGAACTTTAGGGATTTCAAGTACATTCTTGAATACTCGTGCAACAGTATCCAAATTAGGAGACTTGTCCTCGTTCATTTCAGCAACCAACTCAGAAGTTAATGTGAAAGGGGTCCATAGCGTATTTGAAATGAGTTCCATATCTAACTCTTGAATCACTTGGAAAACCATATTCCTAACTATTTCCCCAAGGTACATCCCAGAGATCATTTTCTCAAAAACCTGTTCATTCGGATTAGAGGTTTCAAGATCTAAACAGTCATCATAACAGGTTCTTGGCAAATTTGCAGAATAGAAATCACCCCACTCCACATTCACAACCATCTTCCCTGATGACGAAAGAATTTCAGGATGCTTAAGAATCGACTCAACTTTCTCCAAATAACAAGCATTCGTACCAGTCCCAATAACAACCGCAGCATCAGTCTCCTCATTCTGATACCTTCCATAACAAAAAGTACTCACAGTATCATTCACCAAAGCTGCTACCCTCATATTCAATCCTATTTTATCCAAAGCTTCTTGCAAACAATCCGTTACATCACTATTAACCCCATCCTGAACTTCAAATCCCTTCGTCCACTTAATCAAATTCCCACTCGATACCTTCCTTTGCTTCACCGGAAACGAAAAGGAAAATCCAAGTTCCCTTCTCGCCACTAACATTACTGACGAATACTCCGTTTCAGTGTCAATAAACTTTTTCAACTCTAATGCAATAAAATCAAACACTTGTTCACACTTTCCGCGCTTAACGTGATCAGGAATTACTCCTTTCTCAATTTTATCTATAACAGGTAATGCATTCTCAACGCCTAAAAGATTGATTCTAACGATTCTGTAATGAGTACCGCCAAAATCAAGACCATAGTAATGACCAATTTCAGTACCTTGAGGCATAGAGCAGATGTAAGTAGGAAGCATTTTGATTCTTGAACCTCCTTCTTTAGCTAAACCAGCGAGCATTTCGTTTGATATCTCGTCGGAGATCGTCTTCAGTAATGAGATTGGAGTAGCGCATTGTGTTTGAATTTCGTTTAGAGTGCGTAAAACTTGAGCCCATTTTGATCGATTTCTTGCATTCTTTTTGAGGATTGAAGCGGCGATCGTACATGATGCGATTGCTAAGGCGATCGTACATGATGCGATTGCTAAGACGGTCTTCATTGGTGGAGAGGAATGCGGTGGCGTCGGGATTTCGCCGGCGAAAATCAGGTGGTGTTTTCTGCAATCGAGTTAGGGGGTGTCAATTTTGTAGTAGTCTGTTTGAAGTCATGGAACGTGTACTGAATGAACCTTGTTTATATAGTCAACGGCACTGAAATTAAATTATTTATTTTGAAATAAATATAAATAATACCATATTATATTTTTAAAATTATTAAACTCATCGACAATATTATTTAAATAAAATTTCAGAATGAAGAAACTGTAACTGACATTCATAATCAAATCCACAGTCAAGGAACAGGTAGTTAATTATCTTTCACAAGAGTAATTCCACACATTTATTCATTAAGAATCACCAAGCAGTGTGCTTTAATAATCTAACAAACCACATAGACAACCCTACACTGGAGCTCCAAGCGACTATGAATATCAATATTTACAGATATATATGATGTAGCGCATAACCATGACTGACTTGAATGAAACAATCGGCACTGGGATCATCAGAACAATCTGCATCTGTCTCTCACAACTTCACTAGTGCAGCTGCATAAAGATAAGTATGAAGATGATGTAGACTTGACTGTTACTTATTTCCACCCACCCTACCATGGCCAGGTCCTCCTGACAAGCTAGGAGATCCACCGCTGCTAGCCTCCTTTATCTTTCCATAAGAGTTGCCGAAAACATCTAGATCTTCAAACAGTCTGTAAGATGGAATGAATGGCTTCTGACCTGCAACAGGTGCACGTGTTGTAGAGCCAGAGCTTGTTTGAGATTCCCCCAACACACTTGGTGCAGAAGTATATTGCTGAGATCTGTTAGGGTGGGCAGGCGACTGAGATGAGGGGCCAAAGTTTCGAGTGGTACTATTGGAGATCATGGTTCTTTGGTTGTTATGATACCCAGGGGTAGCTGCCCATGGAGGTGGGATGTAACCTGGTGACTTTGGTGGATACTGATGAGAGGAAAACATTTGTGTTTGTGGAGGTGATAGTCGCTGAGATGCTTGGGGAGGCACATTGGAAGGATGAAATGACGGAGTCTGCTGCTGAGATGGTTGGCTCTGTGCATACTGCTGCTGAGATGGTGGACTCTGTGCATACTGCTGCTGATGAAAATGGTTCGCCTGGTGTGGCTGAAAGGACTGGTGCTGTTGATGTTGAGGCTGAAAGGACTGGTGCTGTTGATGTTGAGGCTGAAAGGTTTCTTGAGCTTGATACTGCCGCGGATGTGTTTGTGATTGGGGTAAGGGTTGAGGTTGAGGCTGAGGCTGTGCCCAAGGAGCGACATAGTTATTGTAAGTAACCTCTCCATGATAAGTTTGGGAACCATTTGTATGCACTTGTGTAGTTGGAGGAACAAGCGCTTCATGTGCACTTTGAGAGATTGGAACTGAAGATTCTGGTGATGTGGTTGTCAAGGCAAGGCTCAAGCTCAAGAGGTCAATCATGTCTTGGTCTTTAGTTGTCCTCACTGGGGATGGTGGGTCAGCTAGAACCAGCGCGTTACTAGAAGATCCCAAAGCTACTTCAATGGATGGAGACTCATGTGCTGATACAGAAGTTGAGGACAGAAAATCATCTGAGCTTCCGGCTTGTATGTTTTGATGTTTTGAGTGCCTGTAAAGCAAGAAAATTTCCGAAGGTAAGAGGCAATCGAGTCTTGGTTTGCTCTCATCAACAAGTTTTAACCAACACTGATAAGAATATAGGAAGAAATACAGTTTATAGCATCTAATGAGGTTATCTCCTTTTTTAAATTAGTGTGCCAACCTTCTAGCCAACTGAGAAAAGTCATCTTCCTCTTCGTACAAATCTTCGACCAGGCTACTAGTATCAGTAACAACTGGCGCAACTGAGCTTGAATCAGGTGCCGGCTCAGGTTCTTTTCCAAGACTCTGTACACTTGAAGCACCTGTTGACTGGGAATTCGTATCTGCAATCTGATACTGAACAGGCAGGGGTAAACCAGAGGCTAACGCATCGTGCTTTGCAAGCGCACTTTGTATATTATCATTTAACTCCAGACCTCGGCCTAATAGCTCGTCATCCCTGCAACAAATAAATAAAAATATGAGAAAGGTGGACAGAGAAACAAATGTGCAAGAGGTCCACAAATTAGGTGTTCAACAATCTGAGATCTACCCAGTTGAGGAAAGCATCTGCATAAGCCGTTTCTGGTTGGACCGACATTGGTCCACAAGGTCAACTATCAGTTCATCTTTAACTGCCTGTGTAAAAAATTATAGCAGGGTCTTCAGTTTCAAAGCAAGCTTCTAATTGTCATACAATGACTTACATACGTAACCTCTCGATCACCGGGAGTTGCTGCTCTTAACATGTCAGTTAATAATTCTGCAACACGTCCCATTGCATCAAGACCGGTCAAGCTGCAAAAGAGGATTGGTCAGTACAATACAGGAAAAGATTCAACAAAAATCTATACAAAGTCAAGATCACATTGTACAATGACGAAGGTTGAAAGAACACCTTAAAGTATCTTTCTCCGTTGCCATTGCCTGATCGAGCCTCATTGAAGAATTGCTTGGCATACCATAACTTGGTTGAGTATGTCTTACAGGTGGATGCATAGCTGAAGGAGTAAAAATTGGAACTGCATCTTGTGAGCGTTCAGGAAATTGTACGCCAGACTGCTGCAAACATAATGGGTAAATGTGAAACTTTGAAGGAAGCATAAAACACAAGTACGACAAATAATTGCAATTTTCCTCGGACAACAAACACACTCTTTTTATGAAACAAAAGTACAGGCCTATTAATAATGCAAAGGAGACCGGAAACAACTTAATGCAGCAGAAAAGGCTATTTTCCTACTTTTGAATTATGAATAGTGAAGTGTCATCATCATCATATGTGCACAAATTTTTTCATGATTCAGCAAGTACCAAAGAGAGATTGTTTATAACTTTATATGTTTAAAAAATGTATATAATTATGGTGACCGGCTCAAATTGGGGGTTCCGCAAGGTTGTGCGGCCGCTTTCATGCAGCTTTTCAAGAAGAAAAATCAAGCAAAATAGCAGGAGGATGAGATATCTTACCCTGAGCTCTTCATATGTCCAATAATATTGGGGATATTTTCCCCCGGGACCACCAAAAGCGTCTTGCCATGAGTCCAGCAAAACCAATATTTTATTTCTAACAGTTGCGTCAGCCTGAAATGTCATCACCTTATTTTTGTAAGTTCAACAAGTTGAGCTGAAATCAATGGTAAGAAATACAATTTCATCAAGCTAGTGAAATGGAATCCATGCCATCAGAATTCAGACAAAAAAACAAATAGCAGACAGTAGACTGAAAGCACATGCTTTAGAATAGTGCAAAAAAAGCTACATAAAGTTAAATGGGCAAGCTCGGTCCAAGGGGAACTGGAAATTGAAATAAAAAACAAAAGGACCAGCAAAGAGACAGTAAACATATGTCTTTAACAAGGAACTGTAATCCGAACGCAATACCTTCTTCCTCACAATTTTGACCATCTCCTGTAGTATATTCCTGTCTACAATTTGAAAATGGACGTAATCGCCACAGTTCTTCACCATAGTCTCCAAAAGCTACAATGCATTCAACACAATTGAAAATAGTCATTGCTAACCACAATCAAACAATGAGTCTCCAATAAACTAGACCAAGTTCAATGCATGATCGCTAACATGCTAAACAAAGTAAGAGAAGACAATGTATATCAAAAAGTATCATACCGTCAAGGCTAATAGCTGCACGGTAGAACTCTTATGCTGCAGCCTTTTCTTCGCAGCCTTGACAACATCCTTCGCCTGCCTTGAATATTCCAAATTGTTAGCTCCTCACACATCAGTGTATATACAAATCAAGTACAATCATAGTATATATAAAAAGTCAACAGAAAATAACTAAGAACAATTCAAAGATACAAAAAAGCAAAATACCAATGATTAGAGTTTATAGAGTCGCAAATCTCCATATTCAAGGTCCAATCAGGTGCGATTAGAAGATCGCTGGTAGCTTTGTCGACCAGAACGGCAGCGGAAGAAGACGACGAGGATGAGGACGGCATAATCATCATGTTTGACTTTAGTTTGACTAGAGCCGCGGAAACCCTAATTTTCGGAACCGCGGATGAATGAATGAGTGAATCAATCAAATTAAGTTGAAAAGACGAAACGGACGGAAAGGAGGAGATGATAGAAATTGAGCCCTAGAAATTGGCCGGCTTTGATGACTCTTAAGTTTCTATTCTATTCTTCGCTTGTCAGTTATCTTTTATTTCTTATAAATATATTAATACTTTCACACTGTACTCTACTATTAACCCCGAGAGGTTGGTAGATTTTTTTTATTCGTAAATGTGATTTTACATTTGTTGATTGTATTTTATCAGTATTTAAGATGCATGACGATCGAGACATGAATTATAATGGAGAGAATCGAATGCTCCATCTTTAATGAAAGTGTAAAAACAATGATCTCTTTGAAAATATCTATCACAATACAAGCATCATCGTGTCATACATAAGTAGTGTCACTACCATCAACCACAAGAAAACCGAACTCGAAGTTCTATTTTATTTCATTCTGCTTGAATATTGATCAATCTTCACCTGATCTGTCTGCATTGATTTCCTGCAGGACAACAATGAGGGCAACAATGAAAGCGTAGTCCACATTAGGATATACCGTCACGGCAAACGTATCCTTCCCTAACACGATGCTCTGCACAGTGTGCTTCTGTGCATCTGTAATCATTCATTACAACAAACATCAGAACTTTACAATTTTCTCAAACTTATTTATAGAATTGGGAGTCATGATGTCTCGATCTTACTTACCTGTGCGATGATGGCATTCGTGTTGCCAGCATAGACAGTGCATGATCTTTCAAACCAGCTCCCTCTGATCTTGAAGTCGCAGACGCTTTCGCTTGTATTGCTTGCTAGGAACACGTCGAGTTCAGTTTTGAACTGGAGCAGAGAAGATTTCCTTACGCTGAAGAGCATGTCTCTTGAGCTTGTGCTGTCTCCCCTGTACACTTGCCACCTCCTATGCACTGTTATCGTCTGAAATTCCACAAATCCAAAAAAAACCATACCAAACATGTCAACAAAAACGCTTCAATTCCAAAACATATTGAAAGTCGCGTATTAAAATTGCTGTCACGATTCACTGAGATTTAATTATAAGCATCAATTAGATTTACATAAAGCATACCTTTTGTTGAAGGGTGAGTACGGGGCGATCAGCAGCATCAAGAAGGACGCGGCAATCGCGGATACTAAACAACTTACCCTTGATCTTAAACATAACATTTCCATTAACATCCGTGACGGCAAAATTCCCTTCAGTTAATTTAAAAAGTTTCCTAGCAATGGTGAGATCAACAGGGTATGGTGCACAGAAATGTGGGCCGACGACCGCCACCTGCATATTCGGGGCAGGTGGCATTTGAGGCATGGGAGGGTACGCCGAGTAGCTTCCTCCAGCTGCCATCCGTCGATCAATAAATCAAATTTTGGTGAGAGAATTGAATGAGATTTGATGAAGAAGAGAGGTTTGGTGTTGTGTTTATAAGAAGGAACTGAATTGGATTCGGGGCAGATGACAACGCTTTCCTTGCATGTTCCTCTTTTCGTGAGTTGTAATTAAAGGAATGAATTAACTACTTTTCGCGTTAATCGAGTTTGCGGCACGCGACAGGCGACACCGTGTGGAACGGTCGTTATTCAAATCAAAGGTTGTCTGTTCTAAATTTACTATGTTTTGTGGAATTCAATATAAATCCGAAGCATAAAATAATTCAGGTTTGTTTTTAATTTTTGACTTTTTTCTAAATCTCACTAATTAGGAAAATCAAACAATGAGAGATTAATATACTCTTTCATGAATATTACACTAATCTCGAAAGTGATAGCAAAATGACAAGCAAGTAGGTCACTCAGGTGCCCAAAATTCGAACACCTAAGAACAATTTTGAACATTAAAATTGTGAAATTTTCAAATAATTTTGATTTAGATGAGTTGATTTAACTTTTGCCTTGAGACCAGAAGGTTCACTATTCAACATCTAAAGAATCAATTCCCACTAGCTGTAAGGAATTTGCACAAGTCAGATCTAAGAATATGACTCTTAGCTCTTCAATATGGTATAGTTTTGATACTTGTAAAATAGGCATAAGTGTTAGACTTCTTTGGAAGATTTTTTGTTTGGAAATTCTTTATTCTGTTAGAGTTATAATCTTAAGATGCCACCTTTTGCAAACCAGTAACGTTTTCACATTACATTCAGGTGTGCTTGACCAGAACAAATTTACAGAATTCCAACAGGATCTGCAGAAGCAGAACCTTGCTGAGCTGCACTTCTGTCGCGATCGATCTTGTCAAGAATCAAAACTAACGAGAGTACAAACGCATAATCGTTGTTCGGATACACAGTTATAATCAGCTCATCAACGTCTTTACGTGCGTCTTCTTTTCTGCAAATCTGCGAACAAAAAATTCACATTATGTTAGCAAGCAGTATGTACATCAAAAAAAAAAGCAAGCAGTATGAAATGTCAAATATTTTGAAGGGAGAAATGACACATCTTACAGTTGCAACTAAGGAAGAAGCAGTCTTTTCGCGTAAACCTCACACTTCTTGTCGGACCAGTTTCCTCTTAGTTTATAGTCACAAGTTTCGTCCGATTTATTTGCCAAGAAAATGTCTAATTTTGTCTTGGGTTTGAACATGGAATTTGATTTCACTGTGTATAACAATTCCTTGCTTTCTCCCTTGAGGACTTGCCATTGGTTATGCATTGTCATTATCTGCCACATTCCACACACAGACACAAATACTGATCATTGAAACGAGTTGTTTTGAGTATTATTGACAAAATGACGTCCTTTCGAAAAGACTTCATCATATCTGGATCCGAATTCAAGAAATGAAAAACTGAAAAAACATCTAAAGGTACCTTTTTGCGCAAAGTGATGACCGGGTTCCCGTTTTGATCGAGTAATACTCGAAGGCCATGTAACGCGACAGGGTAGTCTTTAACTCTGAATAAAAGCCTTCCATTGGCATCATTGAACAATGAAACTGTCCTTTACAGCTGAGATATCTGTAATGACAATTAACTCGATCTTTTGCGGACAAATGAAGGATGGGTTTGCAGTAGGGTTGGAAATTGTATTAGAGTTGCTGCTGGCGGATTCCATTTCTGCTTTCCAAAGTAGAAGATCAGAAATGCTGATATATAGCATTTTTCCAGTAATCCATTGTACTTTGAACTTTTCGTCTAATATTTTATATTTGGCAAACAGCTTTTGGATTTCTAAACAGGCGAAATCCTCTTCGAAAAGCTTGCCCTATTGAATAAAATACAATGTATATTCTCCAGATTACGCCATATATGTTAAGAAACATTTTCCAGTAGGTCGACACATTATACAAGTAATGACATGGACAAACGTCTCAACACGGCTGTCTCGTCCCCTTCGTCAAACGCAAGGCTTATCTTGTCATAGATGGTTTAAGAGAATTCACATTAATTTGATTTTCTATCATAAGAAAGGTTGATAGAGTCACTCACTAGGCTAAGGTTCCTTATAAAAGCAACATATCTCAAAAACAGCAAAGAAGAAGACTTTGGAACCAACCTCGACTTAAAATGGGAGACTCGAATATTCTTCGAAATTTCCTTACATACTGACTTTCAGTAATATGCCACAAAAAAGCACAATGATGATTATCACACACATCTACTAAGATCCTTGAAAACCTTGAAAGTTGAGACTTTGATACTTGTAGTATTACATTTATTCAGCTAATAATCTCCAAGAATCCGCTATAAAAATATAACATTACACGAAAAAACAATCAATGAAGTACCGCGCTATAGCAGAAGAAGAAAAAAGAACACCAAGGCCGTGAACAGTGAAGGGTGAAGTAGAGAAGACGATGAAGGAACAAGCTGAATGATGAAATTGCAGTTTCCTTGTGAAATATTTTGTGTAGTAACAGAAGCTAGACCTTCAAAGTGGCAACTCATATCATCTTGGTTTTGTGTCTGAAAATACATGTTGAAAGCATATGATGCATTTCCATTGGCACCCAAATTATTACAAGATGATCCGTATCCAAGCGCTGTGCAGTCAGCGTATGTGCAAGCGAAGTTGAGATTATCTGCTAGTTTGCTAAGATCTTTGGCATTTGGGTTGAATGCACACCATTTTTGAGGAAGATACTTAACATCCTTGGCAGGAATTAAAAGTTGATTGTTGCCTTTTCCTGTTAAGTCCATTCCATACTTAGGCTGTCCATCGTATCTAAAGATCCCCCAATGACGCTCGAAATTCCCTGGAGCGGTACTCTTTGCATCCTCGTCTAAAAGTCCAAATAAGTATACTTCATGTATCCTGGACGGAGAGGTGTGCCTTTGTTAGCTGCCAATCGTGGCAAAAGACCGTTGTAGAACCGATATGCAAGGGCTATGTTAGCATTTTTATCACCATCTGTTGGCCATCCCACCTCCCCGACTATAATCGTCATATTTCCATATCCAACAGCTTTTAAAGCAGAAACCAATGTATCAAAATTAGCATCAAAAACATTTGTATAAGAAATTCCACCATCCAAAACAGGCTTAGCTGGACCGTCGAAAAAAGCATAATCAACAGGAAAGTCATCATTTCCATAAAGACTCAAGAACGGGTAGATATTAACAGTAAACGGCGCGCATTATTC
Organism: Sedum album; assembly: GCA_006409495.1. NCBI lineage: Eukaryota > Viridiplantae > Streptophyta > Magnoliopsida > Saxifragales > Crassulaceae > Sedum > Sedum album. Next base: position 13,510 of record QZGG01001944.1, on the reverse strand, counting down.
TGGTCCAAGAACTTAACCATTTCAGTCATAAGATCGTTAACATCAGGTCGAAACCTTCCAGCAGACGGGACTGGATTGTCCGGAGGTGAGAAATAAACATCAGCATTTAAGGGTACAGTAGCCTTAATGGTATTTCCATGGCCTGCCTCATTCAAGGCATTTTGAATATTCTTTAACGCCGGCAGCGTGTTGTTTAGAAATGAACCATTGTATGATGTCAAGAAAGGCTCGTTCGCTACGGCGAGATATCTGCAAATCGAAAAATCCATGACATAAGAAATAAAATGAATATAATCAACAAAATTTGTGAAAAATACTCACTTGATATCAACCCCTCCTTGGAAAGTATAATCTGTAACATTCTTCTGAACCCATTTCTTCGCGCGATCATAATCACACATAGCATCAAGCTGATTATTAGGTATAGCAACCATAACCTGAATCCCTGAACCAGCCAATGCGCTCATTGTAGATGCATCAGCATCAAAAAGCTTCACCTTTTGAATCCCATTGTCTTTAAGCATCTGCACCACTGTCTTGGGAGGTAATTTATGCGTCGCGAGAGTCCCCCAATTCACACCTAAACTCTCCACATTAACACCCAAAAATGACACAAAAAACAACAACATCAGAATCCTATTCTTCATGATCATTTTTTGATGAATGAAACAATGGATGAATTTAAGGGTATGGGCTGATTTGTCTGAGATATATATGGCGGCAATGGAGATCTGGTAAAAAAAGGGTGTCCGGAGGAAAAGGGAGGGAGTTGAGAGGATTTGTTTGTTGTTAGAAAAAAGGGGATTTTGTGCAGAGAAAACTGACACAGTTGTAGACAAAGACATATACAACGTACGAGGATTCGTTTGAGATAAATAAGGAAGATAATCGGCTTGCAAAAATAATGTGAATAATTAAATAAAAATGGGAAATGTGTTAATATTGAGGGGAATGCAATGCACAAATTATTTATGAATCGTAAGGTTCTATGCAATGTAAATATTTTATGGAAAATATTTATTTTCTGCACAATTACACAATCTAATTTTAGTTCGAAATCACTTTCAAAAAAAGTTCGAAATCTCACTACTGATTAATTTAGATTTTTCATATTCTCAAGTAACACAAATCGAATTTCTAGAAAATTGTTAATTACAATTATTTTTATTTTTGGACTGTAAATGTGGGGTTAGAATGGGAATTTTATGTGCAAATAGGAATAACCTATATTTTCGTTCGAACGACGTCGTAACACACGTTTAGGGCAGTGTTTGGCTCGTCTGGGAAAGCGAATTGGGGAAAAATTGAAACGCGAAACGAAACCCTAGAAAATGGCGATCGCTCGAACGGGAGTTTACGTTGATGATTACTTAGAGTGTAAGCTTCTCCACGTCAATTCACTACTTCAATTATCTAATCCTTTTTTCGAGAATTTTTCTGATTTTTCTCAATTTCGCAGATGCGAGCACGTTGCCAGCGGAGCTTCAGAGGCTACTTAATACCATACGAGAGCTCGAAGACCGTTCTCAGGGTAACTCAGTCATCAATTCATAACTTTTTATCACCCATTTTTTGGATTTAGGGCTTGAATTTATTAGGGTTGGGATTTTTCTGGTTTTTGTTTGGGATGAAGCTTTGATTAATCAGACTAGGCAGCAGTCAAACTATTGCTTGAGCTTGACGTTGGAGGGATCGAGGAAGGGGAGCATTGACCATGAGCCGACGGTTGATAGAATGCAGAAGGAGATTGAATCAAATCAGGATAGTGCGTTGAGTTTATGTACTGAGAAAGTGTTGCTGGCTCGTCAGGCTTATGATCTGGTAGTGTTTTATTTGCCAGTTTTGTAATCTTTACATTTGAAGTATTATGTTTTGGAAGCACTGGTTAGTAATCTAAAACTTTTAAGGGTGAAATATTCTGCAAATTTGAGCTTTTGCATATTTGTTTTGCTAATGTGACTATGATTTCAGATTGATAGTCACGTGAAACGTCTTGATGAAGATCTTTCCAGCTTCGCAGAAGATCTTAAGCAAGGTCTGTGAAGAATAATGATGTCCAGTATTTTTGGAATTTGTGATAGTACTAGATTCTTAGTATACTAAAGCTAATCATCCGTGTTTCTTTATTCTGGTGTCCTATGATTTTGAACTGTTGTAGCTTATAGAATGACTTGCTTGTAGATGATCTTGTGATACCTATATTTTGGCAAGATATAATCTTTACATTTGCTAATGATATATTTCTGGTTGATTTGGTTACTTGAAGAGGGGAAAATAGCACCAGACGAGCCTGCAATTCTTCCACCTTTACCTATTGTCCCTAAAACTGAAAAGCGCAAGATCTACGTGACTCCTTCAGCGAAGAGGCTTGGGTTCAGGGAGAGAACTTGGGATCAAGAGCGTGATAGAGATTTTGAACTCATGCCTCCTCCGGGAAGCCATAAGACTGAGTATGTCGCTCCTATGGATGTGGATCAACCAATTGATCCAAATGAGCCTACCTACTGTGTGTGTCATCAGGTATGAACTTTGGATTAATATTCAAAGAAATATCTTTTAATCAGTTATCAAATATAGTGACCCTCCCTCTTGGTCAGGTGTCATTCGGGGACATGATTGCTTGCGATAATGAGAATGTAAGTCCTTTCAGCGTTTTAATCATTGCAGTATATCATCTGCTCTCATATGGGCATGCTTAATATATATTATGAAGCTGTATATAAACATAAATTTCAAGTCAACTGTGATGTTGCTTTATTTTGATGTAAATGTAAAGTATTTGCAAACAAGTATGCTGCTTTGCATGAGGTAGCATGTATACTTTAATAAAAAGATGAAAAACACACTTTTGTACTACAAACTTCCACTCTGATCTATTTTTACACTGACAACAAATGATATATCTGTTTACTGGGCAGTGTCAAGGAGGGGAATGGTTTCACTATGCGTGTGTCGGCTTGACACCTGAAACAAGATTTGAAGGGAAATGGTATTGCCCAACTTGTAGTCAGCTACGGTAATGTAAGTTACAAACCAAATTCCGCTAGTGCCTTCGTGACTAGAGTGATGGAAGCCATGAGTTCCGAAGGCTGTTGCGGCAACGCTACTTATGCGAACAGTGCTTGCTTTTCATAGCTTTCTACTTTGTCATAGCACGTAATGACGCATCAACATTGAGCTTAAAAGCCCCCCCTGTTGCATGTGTCAAAATTTTAGCATTAATCAGTGTAATGAAGCTGTACTGCAAGATTGAATTGTAATTTCCCATATAATCAATCTTCAGGATCAAACCGTATGGTGTGTTCACTTTGCCGGAATGGAATGCATTTTGTGGGAATGAAATGATGAATTTGGACAAAGTTTCATTTTAGATTTATCATTTCATTCCATTTCAAGTGATTTCATTCCGGCGAAGTGAACACACCATAAATGTTATTAAGAATTGCATTCCAAAACTATAAATAATATTCACTGTAGATTGCTGATTTCACCTAGTACTCTATCCTACCTATAATTGGAAAAAAGGAACAAAAACAGAATCTGTGGACAAAAGTAGAGCACAAATGAAATGATGTTACAAACCAAACAACAAGATTACCTGAACGCTTTTGTAGCAATAAGTTAAGCATCATCAATGTCAACCCTGATCATACATTCATGGATTCATCTTCAATCATTTACTGATACTCACCACTTATCATAAATCCAATTCTTGCAACAATGGCAACTAAATCACCACCAGCAGGAGGAGGCACAAACTCAACATCAGGAAAAGAATGCACCCCTTTTGTGTTCTCATCTATTGTCGTACCAAGCATTGCCATAAAGATCATTGGATATATAGCTGCTGTTATGGTCTGCAATGGCCTTCACAAATACTTTCTGAAGCGGCATTACGGCCATCGCATTGTGTCAGAATTCATCGTAAGTACAAGAGAAGAAACTCAATACATTTTGTTTCTTTTTTGATCTTGTTATGTTCTTTCAGGTTGGGATGATCGCGGGTAACCTTGCGATCATCAATACCGATGCAAAGAGTGGTTTGTATAGAACACTGGGATTCATAGTCCAATTTGGAATGATGGGTTACATGTTTGTATTGGGTCTTGAAATGGAGCCTTCAAAGTTACTTTTCCAAGTCCCAACTCGAGAGCATCGCATATCCTATTTTACGATATTCTGCTCATCCGCGATAGGCTTCGCCGTGGCTAATTACACTACATTGTTTGAAAACTCCCATGGCAAAGATCTCAAAGGCAACTTCAACCCATTGCAACTTGTAACAATTTCTTTTGCAATGTCCGGCACATCTTCCCCTGTTCTGACTCGTTTGATCACCAACCTCAAGATTGGCAAATCGGATATCGGAAAATTTGTAATGGCTGCAGGGGTGCATAGTGATTTCATATGCACTGCAATAATCTGCCTTATATATGTCTTCAATGATGACATGAGTGATCTAGTCCTCCCAAAATTGGGTTTCATGATCGTTCAAATACTCGTAGCAAGCCAACTCGGACCTATAGTCCTTAACTGGGTAAATAGCGAAAACCCGGATGGAAAAGACGTAAAAGGTCCGCATTTAGTACTTTTCCTAGCCTTTATATGGCTGTCTTGCTCGGTCACAACCTCCGTAGGATACACCGGAACTTTAAGTGTGTTTATAACCGGAGCTTGTCTTCCTAGACACGGACGAATGTCTAAGGCAATGGTTATTAGGATCAACTATGTCATGATACATTTCTTCTATCCTTTGTTTTTCATTTGGTTAGGTATCATCACAAATTATAAGTTGATAGAGATCAAGAGGTTGCCATGGAGTATAGTGCAGTTTTGTGTAATGTGTTCACTTGTTCTTATTGGGAAAGTGATGGGAGCTTGCATTTGTGGCATCTTCCTTGGATTTAACTGGAAGGATTCTGCTCGCATTGGCTTGCTTTTAGCCCTTAAGGGGTATTTTCAGCTGTTTATCATCGGTTTGGGCATCAACGTACGTAAGCATTCCATTCCCTGTTCTTAAAGACTTCAAGTTTGAAAGCAACTTTTTTTTACAAAATGTGTGTTACAGGATGGGTTTTTATACGTTTCGACGGGGCTTATGTTGATCCTATCAGTGGCACTCACGTTGTTCTACTCACCATTTGTCGTAAAATCGATAATCCAACACGCGATGAAGAGACTTCCAGTTCAGAAAACAGCTCTGCAGTCGCTAGACCCATCATCAGAGCTGAAGTTAATGATATGTATTCATAAAAGGCAAAATGTTCCAGCAGCTATGAACTTCATTCAGATATCTAGAGGCTCAGCACTGCCCGGAATCGGAGTATTCATGACGGACATAGTTGAGACATCTGAGGAGGTTATTGTAACCAAAGTGGTGGCTGGTGGGGAGGGTTTGTTGAGAGTTAGGGATGGAGAAGTTAGGGATGATATTGCAAGTGAGATTGATGCATGGGGTTTGGAGGAAGAGGAAGGGATCGGTATAATGAAGAAAATGGTGGTTTCAAGTGTAAATAGTATGCATGTTGATATTTGTGCACTTGCTGAGGATTTGAAGGTTTCAATCATCATTTTACCTTTTCATAAATCTCATAAGAATGATGGAGTTCTTGATGAAGGTCACCCTGGCTTTCATCTTCTCAACAAAAAAGTACTAAAAAACGCGCCATGTTCAGTAGGAATTCTTGTTGACAGAGGTTTGGGAAAAATCGGCAAGATATCAAAATCACACATCTCGCTAAAGGCGGCAGTGATCTTCATAGGTGGTAGAGATGACCGTGAGGCGCTGAGCTACTCAAGCCGTGTAGCTCAGCATCCGGGTGTAGACCTAAGTGTCATCAGATTCCTTGTAGATACAAATGAAGAAGATATTGCATCAGTAAGAGCAGGAAAAAGAGTGAACAGAGCCTTACAGGAGCAGGAAATGCGACAAGATGATGAGTCTTTTGCCAACTTCTACGAAAGGCATGTCGCCGGAGGAGGGCGAGTGAGTTACGTTGAGAAATATGTTGTGAACTCGGCGGAGACTCTTTCAGTTCTGCAGGCTTTAGCGGGGCAGTATGGGTTGATAATAGTTGGAAAAGGTGGTGGGAGGGTGAACTCAGTGCTGACAATAGGAATGGGAGACTGGGAGCAGTGTCCGGAATTAGGCCCTATCGGAGATATTTTGTCGTCGACCCATTTTTCGCAAATGGGGTCTGTGTTGATAATAAAGCAGCATAATGTCAAGGGAGGTATTGCAGGACTAGAAGATGATTTTAACATCATGCAAAACTGAGCCCAACAACACTTCAGCTGTTGTTCTTCCTGTATGTATGCCTTCTTTAGGAATCTACATTGATCTGATAAATACAAAAAATCGAGGTTATTACTATTTAAGTCACATTAAATGCGGGGAGGGCAGATACATGAATCAGAAATCATCAAAATGAAGAGCTCAACATTGAAATATCAGAAACTGACATTAAAAGTGGTACTGAAGAATCTCTTGATTATAAAATTGGGATACATATACTAATATTAGTAAAGAGTGGTAAAATGCGTCTATACTCGTGTAGATCTTGCTTGTTCTCATTCTGTATCACTCTCCAAACTTCCCATAGCCTTCAACCCCCTAGGCTTCTGCGCAAAACATTTAACCATAGCAGAACGTCAAACATCAAAAATCAAAAGTACTCAACCAGAGGTATCGAGAAAAAAACTGAAACAAAAATAAGGTAAATACTTAATAACTACCTTTTTGGAACTTTTCTTTTCTCTAATTTCATACTTATCTTGATACATATCAGCCAACCCTGGGCACACCATCTGTAAGCACCGCAACCAAGCCCTCGTCAGCAAATATCATAAATTTATTTCAATATAACATTTACTCAGAATTTCAGTAAGTACAACTTACAAGAAGTATTTTCTGGACGGATTTAGGTCGTTTCTTAGGTCTTTGGGAAGGCTTGCATCCTTTCATAGCCATGAAATCTTCTTCCTTCTCCTTATCCGACAGACTTAAATAAAGCTTTGGCCACACACGCTGCCCATTCCCATTCCCTTTGTTGTTGTTACTTTCCATTCCAACTCCAACAACTCCATTATTATTGGATGATCCACCTCTCCTCTTGGTATACTGATTATTCTCAGGAGACGAAGATGCGGATTTTTTGTTACCATTGGATCTGAGCGTTGTGGCGTTGGACTTGTTCTTATCATCCCTGCAAAAATTTAAATCAAAAAATCGAGTTGAATCAGAATTCAGAACAAGAACAAAATCAGAATATGATAGTGGTGAAAAAACAACCTTGGAACAGTGGTGGTGGTTCTTGGAAAACGGCTGCGTTTTCGACTTCCCCACTGAAGGAACGATTCCGATTCCTGCACACCACCGTTGGTCTCCATTACGTCACTCGCTGATCTCCAATTATTTTCCGGAAACGGAAATTGGATGAATCTGGTGGATCGAAGAAGTGTGTGTTGATTATGTATGTGTTTCTGTTCTCTGCTGCTGTTTGGTTTGTTGTCAGAAACTGATGTCTAGAAAGCCCACTGGGCCTCCTCTGTTTCAGCATGTTTTAAGATCATGGCCCAATAAACTTGTCCATAATATGCGTACACTCTTGTAAATAGCGAAACCCAAAAATGTCTCTTGTTTTAGGTTGCAAAAAATAGGTTGAGAATGATCGAAAGTGAAAGCAATCTATAAATCGCAGGAGTTCGAAAACATTTTCTGAACATTTTCTAACACATTTGAGTAAAGGTCCAAAAAAGAAAGACAATGAGATCAACCTTAATGGGATGTTTGTTGGAAAATGAAAGTGAATCACAATCTTAAAGATCCTGGTAACATATTCTATACAACATCATTGAGAAAATCAGCTAGAAAAATCAGCTAGAGATGAAGCAACCGGAGCGAAGCGCGAAGAGTCCCTAAGAGTAGTACTACAGCGTGGTGACAAATGTGCTTGCTCCATAATCCTCAACCGAATCTCAGAAGGATAATCTCTCATGCAGCCAATTCTTGGACCTGCTCCTGTTGTCCATTTACTAGAAAGTTGGTTACCCAACTGGTATGATCTCATACCTTTATGCGAGTTTATTCTTCGTAAAATTTGTTCTTTTAGAACCGGGTTTTGTCCCTCTTCTTCTTGACACTCATCAAACAAATTAGCCTTAGGTACCATGAAATCTTCTTCTGTTAAGAATGATTCTTCTGCTGTTTCATATCCATCGTCTGTCGAAGACTCAGAGGAATAATGTGGACGGCAAGTGAGAAATCCATTTCCTGCTTCTGATTCGTCGTCAGGTTTTAATATCTCTTGTGCATCTGGCCTTGTTGGTATTTCTAGTGTGGTTATCTTTGAGCGTAGTTTTCTTGACAGTTTTGATATGGGTTGTCGATGAATATCTAGTCTGTTGCAGTGTTCATTGTTCCAGTCACTCAATTCTTGTTCCAATCCTTTAAATTTAATCATGTTGAAATCTTGGTCTCCAACTTCCTCTGGACTTTTCTGCACTCAGCTCATATAAAAATTCATCAGGGCTAGAAGAAAACAGCTGAGAAGAAAAATGTTTCCTTTCAAGACTAGGTTTGTTTTTCAATTTGAATCAGAACTCAACACTTTTTCATTCTTCCAAAAGCTGCAGGGTAATATAATGCTAATGATTCACACAAAAATAGAAAGCAATTTTTTTGACAATCGATCTTACTTGGTTGAATTTCACTTATCTTTATCGAAATACAAATAAAACACGAATTTATAAATGTTACCTTTACATCAGTCAGGTCTACGCTGTTTTCCTCGAGAAAACTCAAGAATTCCTGAAAGTTTTCTTCAGTAGGCAGATAATGCCCGCTATGAGGCCACACTGCCTGCCACGAGAAATTTTATATGAAACCATACAGATCTGACCATCAAACCAGCATTAAATGTAATGTAGATATGTACCTTCAAATGTCCCTTCTCGGCGGACAACCTTCCAGCAGACAGTGTAGCTCCTCCGGCCAAAAAACTAGAATGCTGGAATTTACCTTTATTTTTTTGGCCTACATACAATGTCTTGCTTGTGCTGAGTACAAATATCCATTTCACGTCAGCAGGTCCCTCTGTAGTGTCGAGAAGTTGTCCATTACTCTTGTATACAAATTTCCCATCTTCTATTGCTATCTCGTATGCCTCTCTTTCTGCCTGTAGTAAAAAGCGCGCAAGTTAAAAATATTTCTTCTGTCGAGGTAATAAATTTCTGACTTGCTACATGTAAGTGTTTTTCAAGATAGTAATTTTACCGGGCCAAGATATCTGATGCACTGCTGTTGAAGTTTTCCTCTTGAGCATCTGTCAAGATTTACTTCCTTCCCTTCTCCTATATCTAGCCTGAACATTAATGTGAAAGATCACTACTTGTTTCGTATTCATTACATCATGATGCATTAGAAACTTTCTTTGTTGTCACGCGCAATAGATTACTTGTATATACCAGTAGAAGAAAGGCTGCTTGCTTTCACAATGAAGCCAGTTAGCATAATAGAACTGAAGATTGTGACCATATCGATGCCGTGGGTCAATCTGTAGACATAAAAAACAGGCAGTATTTAAAAGGAACTATTTCCTGTCAGACCGATATTTGATGTTTTCCCGGAACAGGAGACTTACAGCCTCTAGCCAGTGTTGTAATGCTAGTTTTCTAGCCTTCTCGTCTTTAGACAAACCTTTTCCTACCTGTCAAAAAACAAGTTCATAAAATATTTATTAAGGTTATAGTGAAACATTTTATACTTTTCGCTGAGTTCCTTATTGTAATGAACCTTGCTGCTTTAGTTCTTGCTCTTGACCAACGTGAAACGGCACTTTCAGGTTTCTCAATGTCAAAAAATGAAATCGAACTCCTCTTCAGCTCCGCAAAATCCAATAGTTTCCACCTACATTTTAAGACAAAGTTGAAATAGTTACTAATACAAAAAATGAAAGATGAAAATAAACATGAAGTAGAAATAATTTGTGAAACAAACCATTTCTGTTCTACTAAAACAGCACAGTCTGCTAGAAGTCTTCTTGTTCTGAAACTTTTATACACCTTTTGTAACTTAGTAGCAGCATTGTTTTTTTCAATATCATTCAGATCAACGGAATGGGAATAGGTACACATGATCATGCTATCACTAGTTTCGTGTTCAAAACTCTTTGATCTCGGTACGTCATCAGCCATTCTCTTGCACTGCAAACTAGGTGCAGTTACTTGTTCATCATCATCATTTTCCATGGAGGAAGAGTTCAAAGAAAACTGATACTCCGATTCCACAGAACCAATATCCTTCAAGGACTTACTATTCCGGCAGTTGAAGCTGACTGATTTTAGACAAAAATATGCAAAAAGGGGTTCTACTTGTTTATGGTCACTGTAGAAGATGCATACCTCCATATGATATCACATGAAATCAAATAGGACACCATTCCAAATTGATAAAAAATGAAGTTTTGAACTCTGCTGCGAAAGTAAAAGCAGTGTCAAAATATGCACTTGGGTTAGCCAAGGACAAGTTCAGTTTCACAAATTCGACAATCGACACAACTCTGCATATCACAATCTGCCTGTAATTCATACCCCATCCAACAAAAAGGTCATCCATTTTTTGGCCTTGTTAGAAATCAAACACAACGCATTTTGTTGTTTATGCAAATATTCAATATTAAGGATTCAAACAACAAAAAATCCCAACAATGTCGTAAATACCCAAATCAACACAGCTACATTTTCTAACAATGCATGGAGAAAGGAAACCAAGAAGAAGAAAAATAAGTACCTGAAAAGTGCAAAGACAATATGATTCAGATCAGATGAGGTGAAGTTACAAAGAAAATGAAAAGAAAGAGTTATCGTGGAAATGTGAGAGAGAGCGAATAGTCAGGTATGGCAATGGCATTGCATTGGAGATTTGGAGGCCAGAAATGAGATTCAGTTAAACAGACTTGCCCTAATTTGTAGGAAAATTGTAGAGAATTGAAACCCTGGTTTGGATAGCAAATCAAAATTTAAATACAATAAACAATAATTATGAAATATCAATCGTGTAGTTAGTTTTAATGCTCATACATGTGTCTATGATGAAGCAGCAGTAAATGCTCTCATTCATGACTAAATGAATAAGATTATGGTTAACTGTGAACTATTCAACAATTGATATTGATAATTTTTCATCTCAACCGCCGTATTGTTTGCAAATCAAAATGTCCTATTATTTAAAAATCAGTTTTAATCTCAATTGTCGAATTAACCAAATCAACAAGCAAAATTTGTTTGCCTTAGGACATCCGCACCCATGAGCTTTTCTTAGAGAAATTTCTCTTCAAGGAATTTCTCATGAAGCATAGAAGTTCTCTTTAAATTGCTCCAAGAGAAATTCTAAGAGAAATTTTTCCAAAAAAACAACGGAAAGAATGAGATATTTCTCCTCAAGAAATTCTTCGAGAAGCAATCCACGGATGCATTAAACCTTGAGAAATTTCCCTTCGATAAATTTCTTGAGGAGAACTCGATGGGTGCAGATTGCCCTTAATACTAAAAAAACAGCACTCAAATGGCGTGAAACCATAAGAGCCCGGCCCGGCCCACGCAGCCAAGCTTCGTTTTGTCCAAACTACCGAACCACCAGAAGCAAAAAACAGCAACGAAAACTCGTAGTCGGAATCGGAAAGAGAGTGAGTTGAGATGGGAACTCGGGAGGTGTACGAGCAGAAGCTTCGGCAAGGAAATCTAGTTTACGATCCGACAATGAATCCCGGCCTCGGCACTCCAAGATGTCCTCGCTGTCTCTCCATAATCGACCCCAATTCCGTACTTATTCCCCCTTTTCTCAAAACCCTAATTCAATTTAATTTAATTCTCCACTAAATCATTTTTTTGCAGGAATTCCGCGATTGGACAATCAATTCCGTTGTACGAGACGCCACTGTTGTTGTATGCATCTCAATTTTATTACTTGCTGCTTAGCTGCTGCTTGCTTTAGTGTTTATGCTGCAAATGCTTAGACTTTTTATTGTTTTGTGTAGGCAGGAGCAGGACTTGGTGGATTGCTGAGTTCGATACATAATCTTAATACCGGCAAGTTTAGTTTTTGGCATATTGTTTCACTATCGTATGTAGATTTCACATCATTGGCTCTAATATTTTATTGCTGTTGTTATTTACAGGGATGCCGTATTTCCAAAATCGAATCAAGGGTCCGCGCTGGCTTCCGTTAGTTGTAGGGGTATGTATCGCTATCATGTCAGTTGACACATGCATTTTGTTTCCAATTCTTATTGAATTTTCCTGATGAGTTGTAACATCCCGCATTGCAGAGTAATAAAAGTTTGATAGCTTGATAAGTTAACGTGCTAGCACATATATCAACAAAGTACCCATATTTATAAGATAATATGTCTTTGATTACATTATTGGGCGTTACAGTACATGAGTGTTAATGAAACTGTATAATTCCTGCTAAGTTGTTTTATTTTGTATCACAGATTCCTCCAATGCTACTATTTTCAGCAGCGAGTGCTGCGTTTGGAGGTATTCATTTTCTTTCCATCTATTCTGTCTGTGCTACAGTACAGTCTTTATGTTCACCTGCAATGACTCATCTTGTCTGTTTTATAATATCATTGCATTACTTTACACATGTGTGTTCATAATACATGCAATTCACCCTGGTGAAATTTGAAATTTCAATGCAAAGACAGTTTATACCATGTGTGGATAAAAGTTAAGAAGCCATTGTCAAATACGTCAAGATGTTTACAAACTAACTAAAGGGGCACATTATGTGTGCTTTAATATATTTTCCATGGCTATTACTACCACTTTATTCCTTTCTTTATGAAATTAGCGACAAATCTTTTTATTAGATTATGAAGCACTGTTTGATGCCCTCTTATGTGTTGTCGTGATGACAGGTTATGCACTTCCAAAGTTTACTCAACTCACTGTGTACTCATATTATGCTGCTTCAAGTGCATCGCAATATGGTGTCTCGCAACTCACCAGGAGAATAGAGGAAGCACATATCAAAAACAAGAAAGTATGAGCCATTTTGTCAGCTATTCTTCATACGTGTCAATAGAATCTCATTTCATATATCTACAGACTATATACAGCTTCTGCGGAAGCTATGAACGGTGCAATTGAAGTTGGGTTTTATACTATTAACTCCCAAGTTCTTTACAGGAAATTGTGAAACATTTACTAATATATTTTTTTCACTAGTAACCAAAAACAATCACTGGATCACATATATGTTGTCTGCTGCATATAAAGGCAGGCTCATTTGCTTGCTCCTCATCTGACAGGTTTGTTTGATTTTTCTAATCTGCATCTGCTGCAAACAACCAAAACCAGAATACTATTCAACTATTGGTAACGCTGCTTACACTCAAAAGGAAGAAGATATGTAACCTGCTCAAAAGTATTTCTGTAATCCACTTTGATCATACAACTACAGTTAGTATACTTCAACGACTAAACATAATCTTGCGCAGCATAG
>QZGG01001943.1:0-49393 GCA_006409495.1 Sedum album | reverse complement strand
TATTACGGCTAAAATCAGTTGCATTTATGTTCTAATGCCTCACCTATCTAGTCTTGCTTTCCTCAGTGGAATCAATGGAGGAAGTGAACTGATCCTTCCACCTTGTGTTTTGCAGATAGGCACATTCACCATTGGTCGGATTCGCTGATAGTAGTTGACTTTGTTCTTTCTAATGGTTTCTTCACTGGCTTGGCGTTCCGCTCCTTGTTTCCAGCATTCTCTTCCTTTATTGAACTCATGTCGAGTGATCCTGAAGATGATGAGAAGATGAGGAAGACGGGGACAGAGTAGATGCCCTTTGCTTCTTCTTCAACCTCAGTAACTCTTTCCACAAGATAGTGCAGCTTGGCGGTCTCGGTGATGGGTCATCGTCTACAAACCAGTTTCCCACTCTATGGATCTCGTCCTTGCGTACAACTCCTGGAGTAGCTTCTTCCACTGGCTCCTTGGTTTTCAGACTTAACTTCTTGAGTGTTTCAGAATGGTGCATCTGCCAGAATGGCAATAGCTTCCCTTCATAGAAAAGCTCGTCAGCTGTTACCATATCCGGACTAGATCGATGCTCACTCGATAGGAACTCAAAATCCAAGCTGCGTGTCGACTGAAGAGCTTTATTTTTATCCTCATCCTTGATAACTTTGTTTGAAAGTAAGTTTATAGAGATGAAGTCATTAGAGTCTTCCTCCAAGCATTCTGCAGAGAATGATATCCTGGGACTGCAGTCAAGCTCAATGCCGTTAGATACCGCTTGTGGAGGAGTATCCGGGAACACCATAATGGTTGCTGCAGATCAGATTCAGATCAAATGAAGCCTTGTTGAGTGGGTAGATTTAGATAGAGAGTTCTTGGAGAGTGCACTGAAAGTTGAGATGCCAATCTTGGAATTATAAACAAACTTAACAGATTATTGATAGCTAGCAAAACAAGATATAATAATAAGGAACACATGAGGTGTAATTAGTGAAGTACTATTTTTGTCCATAGTGTAATACATTGTCTGTCCTGGTCTGGTAGTGAGGGTGAAGTAGACATGTTGCCAAGAGACTCTCTCATGACTCATCTCATGTGTTTTAAATCTCAGACAAGCACATGGAGACTGTGACCACACCAGACAGTGATGATATCTCGTTTTCAGTCATATTTACTCGAGTTGTCTTGATAGAATATCAAGAATGTAACCGCTAGACTAACACCCTTTTTACTATTAGGCCGGAGTTCCCGACTTTTGAGACCGGAGCCTTAGAGATCGGATCGCTGATCGGTAGGCCACTATTCTTTGTGACCCTTTTACTGGTTGGATTGATAGAATACCAAAAATGTAGCTGCTAGACTAACACCCCTTGTGAGCTCCTTTTAATATAATGTGAGAATTCAAGATCCAATCCACCCAAGCCCTGAGAAGGGAAGATGACCTAGTACATTCAGAACATCTACTGGACATATCATCCTATAAAAGATTACCTTCTACAGTTAACAAATTAACTCCATAAAAGTAATGTAAACAAAAGAAGTGTCTTCTCCAATGAGTTTGAACCAGATAAGCGGCGTATATGAAGCTGTCCAGATTAGAGTGATGAAAACATATAAATTGTTTATTTGTAAATCAAGACAAGTTATATATACAAGTACAACATGGGATTGGGAAGAAGCTCCAAGCATGTGGCTGCTCTAGCTCAGCTAACATGACTCCTCATATCTACCTGTCATGTGGCTCTGACTCTGCTTGCTTCTGGATCTGAAGCTATTCAAATATGCTGTTTGCTAGCACTATTATTCTGAATATCTGAAATGACCGCAATCTTTCCGTATCCTTAAAAGACAGGCTACTCGTCTGCTATATGATTCGAACAGCTAGTCAGCATGCGAGGGCATGATCTTCTTTGATATTATCAAATAAATAGAAACCTATATACCCTCAATGCATATGTGATCATTCAACAACAATATTACGAAATCTACAGAGCTCACTATTATAGATTACCCAATTAACAACACCTTTTCTGACCACTTAACAACACTATTAAATCGACTATTGTTGTATGTCGAAGAGATTTAATAACGCTTAAAGTAAATAAGCATTGTTGTTTGTACAGATCTTTGACAACGCTTTTTTTGTCTTTTAAACAAAAAAATCTATTATATTTCAACGCTTATATAAAAAACACTGTAATTTTGTAAATTATTTAACAGCATCTTTCTATTAAACGATGTTAAATTTCTTTTTTTAACAGCGTATATATTAAAAAGCGATGTTATATATTTTATTTTTTAACAGCGCTTATTTAAACTTTGTTGTAAGGTCACAATTTTCACATCATTTTTATTTTAACCCCGCTGTAAAATATTTATTAATTACAAAAAATTTAAAATCAAAAATTGAATGAATATTTGGATTTTACAGCGTTCAAATAAAAGCGGTGTTAAATATAGCATTTTTTTAATTTTACAGTTTATATTAAAAACCGCTATAAAATATTTATTATATTTATAAAAAAATTCAGCGTTAAAAAAGCGTTGTTAAATATATGTTTAGGATTTTTCAACTTATATTTAAAACCGCTGTTAATTAAATTATATTTTTGTAAACAAAATTAAAATATATTACCAAATTAAAAGCTTCAACAACGTCTGATTTTTTAAACGTTGTAAAATGGTATTTATAACCGCTTTTGAAATTTCAATTAGAGTTGATTTGAAACTCTATTTTATTTGCTATTTAAATCGTATTTTAACAACCAAATCACTTTCATCCTTTTAATAATAAATTGAAACTCGATTTTTACAATTGATTTGTTTACAAACAATATAAACAAAAAATATTAGTCTCAAAAAATCACTTCATTCTTTATGTTGAATTTGTCTCATAACCCTTGTCATGTGTCTTTCAATTAGGGGTGTAACAAAGAAACCGGTAACGAATTATTTACCGGTCCAAGTCCCGGTATCGGTCGCGGTGTCGGTTCCAAACCGGGTAAAGAAATAAAGAAACGGTAACCAGCACTGTCCCGGTAACGAAAATGAGGTACCGTTACCGGGACTGGTACCTAGTGACTAAATCACCGGTTCCCAGTACCGGTTACGGATTTTAGTGTAAATAGTTAAATATTATTTTTTACTCCCTCTCCCTCTACCAGATCCGGCCGACCGTCGATCCAGCAAGGCAGCAAGTTGCGACGCCGCACTGCCGCAGAGAGGGCCTCTACTCTACTCCCCAGCAGATCCGGCCTGCGAATTCCAGCAAGTTGCGAGTTGCGACATCGATCCAGCAGATCCGGCCTGCCCCCACTCCCCAATGTCTCCAGCAAGTTGTGAGTTGGAGTAAGTTTTAGGGTTGAGGATGCGAAGGGGGTTTTGTGGTGATGATATGGAGTGTAGAGGTGAGGAGGAGCGGAGCTTAAGGAGAAGAGAGTACTGTGTGACTTTAGAAGAGGATCTCGCCATCGAGGAAAGTGGTGTCGGGTGATTTTACAAGCACCTTCAGCTTGTTGGGCCAATCGAAACTAATCTCTTCTATTCCCCAAGTTGACCCTTTTTATCCAGAAACCGTTACCGGTACCGGAAAATTCCCGAATTTTGTACCGCTTTAAGTACTGAATCCAACCGATACCGGTACTGATTACTCTTGATGATCATGGTCCCCGGTACCGGTAACGGTTTTCGGGAAATATTCGGTTTTTTCAAAAATTGGTATCGGTACCGATACCACAACCCGAAGTCCCTAAATACCAGGACCGGGACCATTTTCGTTGAAAATTCTGGTACCCGGTAACGGTTTCACCCCTACTTTCAATTTGACATTCTACAAAAAATATGAAACAAAAATAGAGTTAATATCAAACGAAATTAAAGAAATATAAAACACAAAGAGCTGAATGAAAATATGAATCATGGAGTTTGAGAGTTTTTCCTTACTTGGAACGAGCGGAAGTTTAAAAACATTGAACAGAAAAAATTTCATGGTGAAGATTGTTGAATATTTTAATATATATATATATAGGAGTTGTATTATGTGGAACCCTCACCTTTTCATGGATCCATGGATCCCCCTTTGCAGCCGTTGATTGCATTTACTGTTTGCATTTTGGACGCACCAGATTGTGCCAGCGCATTAATGAGCATGTGCAACTCACGTGTGCATTTGTCATGTGCAACTCACGTGTGCATTTCAAAAATGCAAACACGTGGCACAATCTGATGCGTCCAAAATGCAAACAGTAAATGCAATCAATAGCTGCAAAGGGGGATACATGGATCCATGAAAAGGTGGGGATTCCACATGATACTTTCCCTATATATATATACATATATAGATTGTAGCGGGAAGTTTATAGCGGGAAACTGAAAAACCGAATTTTTTAATGTCGAATGTGAAGTGTTAGATTGAATTTATCGACGGTTGAAATTAAAATCGTGTATCCGAATTAACCAATCACGTTGGAGAAATTATACAATAGCGCTTATTAAATTAAAAGCGTTGTTAAACATTAAATTAATTTCTAAAAAATTGGTTTTTTTTTAAGTTTTTTACAGCGCTTATACGAAAAAAGCGTTGTACTATGTAACGTATGACAACGCTTATATTAAAGAAGGGATGTTATAGAGTTTTGTGATATTTTGTTTTTTATTTCAAAATTTGATGAATACCAATTTTTTATTTTAAAGTTTGAGTAATGAAGCTTATTACTAAAAAAGAAACTGATTACTAATTTACTTTTAAATTTTTATTTAATTGCATTTTTGTTGTGTGTTGAATAATGAAAGTATAGTTGATCAGAATGTGACATTTTTCAAGCTAGCTAAGCAGTGAAACACAATAAAAATTTGTTAATGACAATGATTTGGATGCTGATCTGTTGTCATGATTATTTAAAAACTGACTGTTACAAATTGAGGGTTTAAATGCTTAACTAAAAAGCAAATTTGAAGAATTATCAATTGAATTTTTTTAACTATAAATAATGAAAAAATATATATTTAACATCGTCTTTAACATTAAAAGCGCTATAATATATCCACTTATTCGTCTTAAAAATATATTTTATTATCTTACAGCGTTTATTTTATAATGAACACTATTAAAACAATTAAGTTTTATTAATATAAAATAATTTTACAGCGCTTAAAATATAAACATTCTTATATATGGGGTTCGGGTTCGGGGTTAGGTTATTGGGTTTAGATTATAGGGGTTAGTGTATGGGGTTTACAATTACAACCCTAAATACTACAACGCTTATATTAAAATAAATGCTAATTATAACCCTTTGTTCGAATTAAAAATATCTTTTTATTATTAATAGCGTTTATTTTAAAATTAACATTTATTTTAAAATTATTTTTTAAAGGTAATTTTTATTTTACAGCATTTAAAATAAAAAGAGCTTTTAAATATTTTTTCAGCGATGTGTAATTAAAAATCTACAATTTTCTTTTATTTATATACAACATCACTTTTATAAAAAAACGCTGTAATATACTTATTTAAAAATTAGCAATTTATTATTTTGTTTTAATCCGTAAACAATTTTAAGTACTTGTAAAATATGTAACGACATATTATATAAAATTCTTGAGTACACATATTCCTATACAAATAACAAAAAATACACTTTCGAATAAACAAAATTTCCATAAAATATATGATTATCAGCGCTGAACAATACGAGTATTTTTTTTTAGATTGATTATCTTTACTTATTCAGTTTTAGGTAATACATATTATTTATTTAATATA
Source organism: Sedum album (assembly GCA_006409495.1). Taxonomy (NCBI): domain Eukaryota; kingdom Viridiplantae; phylum Streptophyta; class Magnoliopsida; order Saxifragales; family Crassulaceae; genus Sedum; species Sedum album. The sequence goes on along the minus strand of QZGG01001943.1, from coordinate 43,659 downwards.
TTATTTTACAGGAAAAAATCAAAGAAGACACATATCTTTTCGTGAAACACAATCTCAACTATTGATTACTAATAATCCGACGGATGAGATTCAAGCTCAAAATAACCATCAAATCCAGCCGCCCGTGTTTTTTTGCAAATCATACCGTCCGATTTAATTATAAATCAATTTAATCTCAGCCGTCGGATTAATTAAATCAAAGTTTAAAATTAATTTCTCTAGTATTACAAAAATTTAATGTCCCTCTTGATCTTAACCCTTATTTTACGTTTCCAAGTTAGCATTTCGTTTGAAGGTTGTTACATTTGACCGCAATCTACAGTTTCAGTTAATATTTTCTCTTTAACTTGGAACTAAGGAAGAATTAACGTAGCAACCAGAGAACTCAGAAACGAGTAAAAATGGGTCATACATCATACTTACCAAATTATTTAAGTAAAATATCAAAAGACCGTCACTGCACGAGCACGACTGGACAATGTGCAGGAGTAGAAAAAAACAAGGCCCATTTTTGCGGTCCATTTTGAAACAAAACCCAACAATGCCTCGCATAATTCAGAAATATAATAACAAAATAAAAGCATGTTTATGATATCTTGTCGACTTTTTTTGATAAAATGAGTACTCAGACTCTGAAAGGTACATATAAGGACTTAATTCCAATCGATTAACGAATGGAAACCTCAAATACAAGAAGGATACTACAGAAAACGTGACGTAAACGAGATATTTTGCCTCAGTACCAAAAAATGCGCGAACAAATAATGACAGAAAACGAGCGAGCACGACCTAGCTGATCAGTCTGAAATTACGGAACCTCCAGACTGCTTTAATAATACAAATGATTTGGCCATTGAACTTTAGAAAAAAGGCCTGAGGATTATGATCCAGAGCGGTCCAAATAGACAATCCTACAGCACCAGCCGCGGACAACTGACAACCAAACAACCGGAGACAGCCACCTAAGCAGCGACCTCCCCACTAAACGATGCTCACCGACTGCAGCATCAGCGGCACCAAACGAGGCAACTCAGCCAACACCTCTGACTGGAAGCAAAAAACACCAAACAAACTCCAACCAGAGCAAGAAAAAAGCCGTTCACCCTCAGTGAAAGGTTTCCTCACTCCAGCGTCAAACAGAAACTTCACAAACAGTACACAGTACCAAACATCAATGAAACGAATGGAGGGTCCATGAAGGGTGAAAGATGCAAAGCGTGAACCACCCCATGAAGGCCTCCTTCACACACAATCCCTTCGAAACATCCACCTACTCGAAGGCCAAACCACCACACACCACCACCAAACCATGCCACACATCCTTACCGTCACAACAACCTCCAACTCCAACTCCACCACCATCACAACAACTCCCACAACCCCAAAACATCCAACTCCACCACCAGCACAACAACCTCCAGAACCCCAAAACAGCCAACTCGACCACCGTCACAACAACCTCCACAACCGTCACAACAACCTCCACAACCCTACACCGGACAGCTGAGAACGAATTTTGAATCAACGGCGACGGAGGTGGATGATGATGATGACGGTCCAGCGGTGGCTGAGGCTTTGATGGAAATGAGTCGGTGGGGAGAGAGATAGAGCGGAAGGAGAGTGATGATGGAGCGATGGAGAAGGGTGGGGATGGGAGGGAGATGCGCCAAAAGGAGTTGGAGTCGGTGGTTTGTTGAGAGATGAGTCGGTGGGAGTCTAGTACGTACAAATTTAGTGTGTTGACTTGAATCAGCAAACGAATGAGAGTTTCAAGAAAATTACAAGTTTCAGGCCTCATATTCCATCACGCTTGATAAATGTTCGACTGAGTTTTGTCAGAATTTTTGCAGCTAAATGACCTGAATCCCTAAAACTTATATGGTGATTCATCATCAATTCCCAGTTTGATCCAGAAGCCGACTTACATTTATATTTTGTAATTACCATTCAATTATTCGATGTGGTATGACTTGTCAACTAACATTCTTTATTATTCAATAAAGAGATCATACAACTAACATTTCAACAAATGACATAATGAAACTTTATAAAACAACCGAATACAATCATCCTTAACTTTAATTAATAGAATGTTTGGTTGGGTTCCAGAATGAGCATAAGCTCGTAAAGTCTGTAGTCTAATTTCCCTTATCATTTGATAAATAACCAGTTTATGAACATAAGCAAATGCATTTTTCTTGGATAAATTCATATATGAAGAAATGTTAAATCGAAATTGCAAAGTAGGAGAAAAGTCTACTGTAACATGATTAATGCAATGAGTAACATGATTAATTGCCCTCAGGAAACAGCTCAATTATTACAAATTGTCTGACTCTTCTTGAATCCCATAATAACTGGATGTTGCATTTGATTCAGTATAAGATGAATGTTTAGCTAAATTTTCTACATATTTTCAATTTAAACCGGAACATGCTTGAATGCCGCCCTATTGTTCGTGGGTTTAATTTCGAATTACTACTCTATGTCCCCTCCTCTTTAATTTCCTTCAAGTTTAAATATTTCCATAACAAAATAGGAATATAATAGTTCAGATGCATTGTAAAAAGAGAACGTTATTTAATAGTAATACACAAAAAAACATAAGTTATCGATGAACTGCAAAATGGAGAATGGAAAATAGCTTTCTTGGACAATTTTGAAAAAATAGGGCTCAATGAGTGATCAAGCCACAATTCAATTTCCAAAAATACTCTTTAACTAAAATTCTTAAACACTACAGTATCAAGAAATTTAAATTTAATTATATCTTATTACCAAAGCAAACTTAAATTTATTATTAAATATTTGACATATTCAAATAAATAAATTGAAATTAGTATTCCAGTCAACTGAATAGAATTCAGAACGACCTGACCACTTGTTGACCTTGACGCAAGTCATCTGCTTCCAACAGACCACCACCAAATCCCTCACCGACCGAACTCCACGTGGCGCAATCATCACCGTCCATTACCATTCCAGTAAAACTTCATTCCCCAGAAAAGGCAAAAGAAAAAGCACTTTCAGAGCCAGAGGGAAAAACAAAACAAAATTATCCGACAAGTATTTTTTGCATAAAAATAATTACTAAAAAATAGAAATCTGGAGAAGGTTAATATCGCCTGGGTTTGCTGTGCACTTTACTGCAGTTTTAGTATAATTTCCTAATTTCCAACCACAACAGTTTTTTTGTATATTATTTATTTGCAGTTTCCACAAGAACATGAATTGAATTCAATTGAACCGATTCATCCCCAAATCTCAATCTCCATCTCTCTCAAAATCATTATCAAAATTCTCTCGTCTGATCGATCCGATTCTCTCCTCCGCCTCCGATCGGCTGTTCCGGTTTCGATTTGGTTGTTTTGTCGCGATCTTCTAGGGTTTTGACGTAGATCGCTGGAATTCGGGTTGCATTGAGGGGGTGAAGGGAGTATGGAGGAAGAGGAAGCGAGATCTGGAGACTCTGCTGAGGTTGTTGTTAAAAGTAGGAATGCTTCTGGTTGTTTGATTGTTAGGAATAAGAGGCATAATAGTGGTGAGTTGCTGGAGGTTTACAATAGGAAACAAGTGTTTAATAATAATGAATTTGGCAATTTTGAACAAGGTGAGGGGTTTAGGAAGAGGCGTGGATCGGAGTTTGTTGAGCGTGCTGATGGGCGTTTTAAGTTAGATAGAGGGTATAATGGAGGTGGCAGCATGTATGCAGCTGATGTTTCAGGGAGGAGCTATATGGGAGGACTTTCTCCTATGGTAGATGAAGAGGATGATATTCGGTATAGGAAGCGGAGGCATTATGATTACAAGGCTGTTTCTGAGGCTGATGAAGATAGAAGATTGAATTATTATGGAGGAGATGGAAATAGATATAGTAACGGATCTCATCTACCGGGTACTTTGGGTAGTGCGAATTTTACTCCTCGTGAAGAGTATATCAGAATACAAGGGAAGAATGGTGTACTTAGGGTGAAGGTGAATAAAATGAAGAGTACTAGTTTTCTGAAAGCATATGGGCATTCGGATGGAGATGTTAGAATAGGGTCTGGGAATGAGAACATGGCAAGAAGGAACAATAGAGTATCCCCTTCACCATTGGTTAAAGATGTACATATACCACGAGAGCAAGCGGTTGTTATCAGTAGAGCAATAAAACATATACCAAAGACTCATATGCTGATGCCAGCCAATAGAAGTAGGGGGAGTGAGTTGCCAATTGTTGACAGCGGTACATCTCTAAATTTGGGGATGAGTATAGATGAAGATGAGAATTATTCAGGAAATGCTGTTAGGGATGGAATGAACAACCGAGAAGCTGCGATGAATCTGTTATCAGGGACTATAGAAGGAAAACATAGAGGAAGCGACGGAAAGGGGAAGCGGAAACTTCAATCCCTGCCAAAAGAGAGTGATAACGGATGTGATTCCAAATCTGACATTGGTGGTCTGTCTCTCAAGTTGGGAACTCGCAGTGCTGAAAATCATAAATTTGATGAGGCAGGAAAGACTGATGCCAGCCCACTTGAGAAATGTTCTCTAATTGGGAGCAAAGAAGGAAAACAAAAGCGAGGCAGCAGTGGAACAGAAAAGCAGAAACTTCGTGAAAACATTAGGAAGATGCTTCTTGATTCTGGTTGGACAATCGATTACAGGCCACGTCGGAATCGTGACTATCAAGACGCTGTATATGTTAGCCCATCAGGGACAGCTTATTGGTCAATTGTTAAGGCGTACGAAGGTCTCCAAAAGCAGTTTGCAAAAGACAATCGTGTACCTGAACCTGTAGGTGATGGTTCTCAATTCTCGCCTGTAGCAGATGATGTATTAAGCAAATTAACTAGGCAAACCCGGAAAAAGATGGAAAAGGAAATGAAGAAAAAGGGTCAAAATGGTGAAGGGTGTGGGAACCTACAACACAGTGTATCAAAAAAAATCTGCGAAAAACAAAGCATGTTGCACATAATGCTGCAGTAACGAAGGTTTGACTTCCTTAATCAATGAGGATCATAAGTCTCTGGATGATATGGCGAATGAATCCTTATATATTGAGAACCCGAAAACAATCAAGAAGCAAAGCAGACGCACGTTACTGGTTCGTACAGTCAATAAGGGATTGAGCTCTGGTGATGATATGTATGTTCCTTATACTGGAAAAAGGACCCTGCTTTCTTGGCTGGTTGATTGTGGATCTGTTAAGTTGAATGAAAAAGTTCAGTATATGAACCACAAACAGACAAAGGCACTGCAACACGGCTGGATTACGAGGGACGGTATTCACTGTCTATGTTGTAGTAAAATTGTTACTATCTCAAAATTTGAACTTCATGCTGGAGGTAAGGTTCGCCAGCCACTTCAGTCCATATTCTTGGAATCTGGTATTACATTGTTGCAGTGCATGACTAATGCATGGAATAAGCAAACCAAGTTGGAGCAAGATACTTTCCTTCAGGTGGATGTTAAAGGAGATGACCAAAATGATGATATATGTGGCATCTGTGGTGATGGGGGAGATTTAATTTGCTGTGATGGGTGTCCTTCGACTTTTCATCAGAACTGCCTGGGTGTCGAGGTAAAACATCATGACTGATTGATAAGTCCTTCGACTTAACTGTGTTTTCCTTTGTTATTGAAAACCATTATAAAAGATAAAATGGTATGCTAGGCCTGGGGTAGATAGCTTCACCACGCTTCATGAGTAGGGTTAAGCGATTTGCGATTAGCTACTAGTCCACAACCGGTTTGAGGCCCGTATTTACGTGTGACCTTATTGTTGTTTACTTACAGTATTTCCGTCTTAATAGAGCTAGCATTTTAATAAACGAGAGTACATTCAGTGGTCGTGAATTCACATTTTTTGTGGGTGGTTCTGTTATTTGGTCTCTACATGAGATTAGCCATTAATTCTTTGCTATGGAACATTGTGCATATGTAATATACATTCTAAAAAAGAAAAACCATGAAGTGTTGACAACCGCTTTATAAGCTAGGAAACACCTGAGTTAATTTAGCAGATCACAATGAAATCGCTTTTTGGGATGATGAGAAGAAAAGTCTGTCTACAAGTCCAAATAGGTAGAAACAATGATTTTTCTGGTACTGAAAAACCTAGGGAGCCCTTGACCTTTTGTGACTTGGGTGGCAGATTTTACTTTCATCTTATATTTGTTGTTGATGCTTCATCAGATCCTTCCTCTTGGTGAGTGGCACTGTCCAAATTGCTTATGCAATCACTGTGGGTTGGCTGCTGATAACAATGCACTAGGAAACGGTGAAATATCTTCTCCACTGCTAATGTGCAACCTCTGCGAAAAGAAATGTAATGACCTTCATTTTCTCATACTATTTATAGTACTTTGCTTTCTTTTATTTTTAAGTTGTTAGCCGCTGTTTGTATATGGGATATGGTGTTAAATATTTGTCTTAATATTTGTTCATATAGATCACCAGTCGTGCATCACGGGAATTGGAAGCGACTCATATAGTTCATCCTTTTGTGACGTGAAGTGCAAAGAGGTAATTTGGTTAGCCTGAGACACGTAAACTTACAGCTTTAGCATTTGATGCCATTTATTCCCATTGTGAATTATGCATTACATACACCTCTAGTAGAATGCAACGGGCTGATATTTGCATCATATATTTTCCACCACGAGGTCTATGACTCTGGTGGATCCAGACTGCATGTCAAGGGAGTGCAAAATTGTCTAAGGCCGAATCCAAAAGGCTAAACAAATGAACAAAAATATTAGTCAGAAGAACAAGTTTGAGAGAAAATAAGATTAGACAAGAGATAAAAATAATATGGTTAGTTTATGTGGGCATAATTGACAGCAATTTGAGTCAAGGTTTATAGTTATCACAATACAAGTCGGCCGTTCAGGGAAATCATCTTGATGACATGCTTCAGAGAAAATAAATTACCATTCACCAGTAGTGCTGCATGGTGTTTGCAGTTTAATTTCTTGGACGTCATTAGTCTTAGGATACGGTTCTCTGGTATCCATCGGCAGACCCTTATCTCCATTTTTGCGCTTTGGCATAGACTTAAAATAACATCTTCTTTTCATTCTTCTCTCATTCATCCTTCCTCTATAATTAATTTGTTATCATTTCCTCTATATTGTGGTTTTCAAATTATATTTGGTTTTCATATAGACATTCTTATTGATATTAGTACTGGATATTTGATACAGTATGATTCCTTTTATGATATGTTTGCTGTAGTTATTTTTGTTTGTTTCTGTACATAGATCAGTCGTTCTTTTCGTGTATCACTTTAAATCGTCTCATGTCTGTGAATCTATCTCACGAAAACTTGTGGCCAAGGCAATAATCGCATGCCTTCCCCGTTTTTTGTTTTGCAGCTTTTTGAAACTCTTCAGAAGTTTGTGGGAGTCAAACATGACCTTGGATCCGGATTCTCCTGGTCTATCGTTCACCGAACAGATATTAAATCAGAGAGCTCTCTTCATGACCTTGCAGCACAAGTTGAGAGCAATTGTAAGCTAGCTGTTTGTCAGGATATAATGGATGAGTGCTTTCTGCCAATAGTTGACAAAAGGAGTGGGTTCAACATAATTCATCACGTTGTTTATAACTATGGGTGAGAAAATTTATTTGCTGTATCGTAGTTTATGAAAAATGAACTGGTGAACTTTTTGCTACCTGCTACTGGCCATCTATGACTTGTTTGTTTTTATTTTCGTAACATTCTTTTATTTTCTCTTTTGTGTGCATATAGTATCTCCCCGGATTTGATCTACCGTTATTTCTCCTTGAATGCCTCCTGATTCTTAAACGTGAGTATGCTTATTTGCAGATCAAACTTCAATCGATTGAACTATAGCAAATTCTATACCGCAATATTAGAGAGGGGTGATGAGATGATATCTGCTGCGTCACTCAGGTATTTATTGTAGCATGTATTATAATGTTAAGGCTGGTCTACCTAACCATCGATAGTTTTCTTTAACAATAAGTGGGAGCTATATATATGACAAACTCTATAGCGCATGTAAATTATGTGTGATATCAGGAGACTACGGTTTCATATGTCTAATAAATGTTTAAGCCATTACTTCATTTCAGCTTTACAGTGCATATATTTTTGAGATAATCTACTCGGTACTTAGTGTTGTTTTAAGTCATCATATCTTTCATGATGCTTTAACATTTCACCGCATGTATTTAACCTGTTGAAATTTGGAATTTATGTTGTTTCATACACCTGGGCTACCTGAGTCGGTAGTTGAATAATTTGAATGTTTTCCCATTCCTTTCACTTAATGAAATCAATCAGATTGCCTCAAATCATTTAGTCGACCTAATGCTACTAAAGAAACCTATAATTCCCACGGGTTTTGCTGTCATAAGGTGTCATTTTGCATGCATCCAAGTTAAATCGTGTTTGGCTTATCGGCATTAATTTCCACTGGGTTTGCTTGTGTTAAGGCTCCAATGTGTATTACTGATTACATTTAATAAGTGAGAGTATGCCAGTTTGCTCTGCATCATCTAGTCACAATCAGTCAAATTACTTATTTCTACATTTTATACACTTTGTTAATCAGATTTCACGGGGAAATGTTCGCTGAGATGCCCTTCATTGGGACGCGTCACATTTATAGGCATCAGGGGATGTGCAGTAGGTTGTTCTCGGCCATAGAAATGGTAATTTTACACACTGTTCATATCTCATGTTTGGCATGCATATACCTGGATGACATGTTGTCTGACAGATTTGGCTAGTTGCAGACTTGTTTCATGGAATGATAACTTTTTGTCAACTAATGATTTGTGATTAATAAAATTCAGGCTCTGAGATTGTTCAAGGTTGAAAAACTTGTCATACCTGCTATACCAGAGCTCATGCATACATGGACTGAAGTGTTCAGATTCAATCCTATAACAGATCCGGACAAGAAGAAACTAAGGTCCATGAATATCCTTGTATTTCCTGGCGTAGACATGTTGCAGAAGCTTCTATTGGAGCAGAATCATTTAAAAACAGTTGCAGTGTGCACAGGTTTGCACTCCATGATACATATATAGAAATATCACCGCTTCATTGTAATTTTGGATCTCACCTTATTTCATCATCCATTTCCAGCTGCGAAGTCATCTACTCTTGACGGATCTCCTAAGATATTAATCAACTCTAACAAAAAGCGACCAGCTGGAACCGTTCAAGATGATAGTGACGGGGCCTTCCATAGCAGACAAGTGACAGAAAACCAAGAAGATACATCTGCTTCAGATTCTGCTTCGGATTCTGAATCTGATTCCGATCCATCTCATCCAACTAGTCCTTTGGACATTCCACCTAGGATTAGTGTGAGCATTGGTAGGGAGGACAATAAGGATACATCCAAAGCAGAAGGCGAGGAGGGACCGGAAGAAACAAATACACTTGACAAACAAGACGCAGAGGATGAAGTTGATATCAGCAATGCTATTGACAATGACCAAATAGCAGCAAAGAGAACAAGTTTTATATCTGAAAGTCCCTCATAAGAGGGAGTCAGGAGACCCGTGGTTGAAGTTTTCCACTGAAAATGTAGCCATCGAAGCATATGTGCTTTAAAATGGTTTTATGTAGTTGGTTGGGTGGTATAGGGAAGGATGGAGTTTCTAAGAGTGCATATTAAGATGATGCAGCAACTATATTATTAGATGGAGCTTAGTTTGCAGATGGCTCTATCGCTTATGGTGTGTGAAGTAGTAGACATGTAATCGACAATACTGATTAACTTCCTCATATTTATCATTAACACTGATTATATATGTATAAAAGTTCAACTTGAAAGAAAACGAGGACTTTGTTGTGCCTACTACATAAGCTCGCATTGTCTATAAGCACTGTAATGGTCATCAAAATGGCTGCACTGTTGACCTGTTTTTTGGGAATCTCTTTGCATAAAAATCAAACATTATCTGTCAGAGTTTGAGTATAATTAACAATAAATGATGGCACGTTACATCGTTTCCAAAGTGTGGATAAGATGTGAGAGCACAACGAGTACGATTCCACGTGGCAGCGTCGCATTTGAAATCCACCAACTCCAAATGACACTTCAAACCTCCGAACAGCCTTTGGTATATTTTGGGAACATTTAATTCATATTTAAATCCAATCCCAATTTCAGATCAGTTTCAATCAATCTCACTCATCACATCATCGTCGATTCTTTTCCGATCAAAAAAATGTTGGCGATTTTCGATAAATCAGTTGCCAAGAGCCCCGAGGCGCTGCAGATTTCCGACTCGTCCGGATCTATCTCGGCTTTGAAAGATGGATTTCTGGCGAATGAGTTCTCGAATCTTCATCCGGGATCCGTCATCGTCAATCTTGACTCCGCTGGTATCATGGCTCACTCCGTCGGGAAGCAGAACCCCTTCCTCCCTAGGTAATCATCGATCTCTCGTACTGATAAACTGGTGATAGAATTTGAATGTTGATGATAAAATTTGTTGAATGTTGATCATCTCGTTTTCTGTTTTTTGGATTTTTGTAAACAATTTGTGTAATGAAAAGTGGTGATTTTGAATCCTTGTTGTTCTTTTGTTATGAATCATTTTTGATTTAATGTTGATATGGAAATATGCCTACTGATAAACTCTTATTTCTCTACTCAAGATGCTTGTTTTTCGGATTCTCTAGCATTGTTAATCTTTTGTATGTTACAGTGCATGCAATACAGCTTTGAAGTAAGATTTGACTTCTTGTTATTTGTTGGTTTCAGGTCTTGTATGATTCTAAAAGATATCAGTTTTCACGAGCACAACTCAAGCTCAATGTTGAAAAAATTTCTGACTGTTTTTCTCCTTTGTACAGGATTTTTGCTGTTTTGGATGATATGTTTTGCCTATTTCAAGGCCATGTTGATAACATAGCTAACCTGAAAAACCAGTACGGTCTCAGCAAGACAGCCAATGAGGCAACTATTGTCATTGAAGCTTACAGAACCTTAAGAGACCGAGGACCTTACCCTCCTGAACAAGTTGTCAGAGATTTCAATGGCAAATTTTCCTTCATTCTGTATGATTCAGTGGCTAAATGCGCATTCATAGGAGCTGTAAGTAATACCTACTTATTTTTGGTTCATTGTGTTTAATAAACTATCCTTCATGGCAGAAATTGATTTCATTATGGAATATAGTGGTTATTAGTTGGCTTAGCTTCCCACCTTTTGTTCATGTGTAGGATGCTGAGGGTAGTGTTCCTTTTTACTGGGGAACTGATGCGGATAGCTGTCTTGTTCTGTCTGATGATGCTGACATTGTTAAAAAGGGCTGTGGCAAATCTTTTGCTCCTTTCCCAAAAGGTGATGTCTGTTTTGGTTATGTGTAACTTGTACAATTTGAAATATCATCCTTACTTTCCCATGTCCATTATGCTTGAATTGTGCTCAACTGCTCATGCATGGCAATTTTTGCCACTATGGTCAATGGTTGATTGTGTCATTGATTTGGTTATACAAGGAACTTTAGTGTTGTGTTCTGTTCAAGTTTAATTAAAGCTGATTTTCTTCTTGCTTTGGCAATTGTCATTATTTTGCTTCCAAAACGTTTTTCATTGAAGATGACTGCAAGAATGTTCTTGTCTCTATGTTTCTTTTGTGCTCTTCATCTTACCCAGTTACATATGGATCTAATTATGTTATAATATTAGGCTGTAAACTCATTAGTCATCCAATTGTCATATCATATTTGGTAGTATCGTTGTACATGAATCAGGGACTTCATTTATTTTCAGGCTGTTTCTTCACGACATCTGGTGGTTTGAGGAGCTTTGAGCACCCATCCAAAGAACTGAAACCAGTCCCTAGAATCGACAGTCAGGGTGATGTATGTGGTGCTACATTCAAGGTCGATCAAGACTCAAAGAAGGAGAGTAGTGGTATGAAAAAAGTTGGGAGTGAAGCAAACTGGTCAACTAACTACTGAGCCTAAATTCTGCATCATTATCAGTATGATGTATGCTTAAGCCAAATGAAGAGAATACCATGTATTATGCTATGTGCTACAAAATGCTAGCTCTCCATGTTTCGATCAGTTTACTGTTTCACAACTTTCATCATTTCCACGGAGTTTTTTTAATGCTTCCATAATGTTAGACTCGCTTTCATTATCGTGAAATAGAGTGAGGATGAGTGCGGATTAGATGTTAAAAAAGTATAACTACATCCAAAGCAGGGTTGGTATGGTTTTGGAACTCTCTGTTGGCTTCAGAAATTAAAATTATAATCATACTGTGGTGAATGGATTCGATATTAATAATCAAATGATTTATGCTCATTGAAGAATTTAGAGTAAAGAGAAGATTATTAATTTAACAGGGAGAAAATAAAATATAAGAATAAAAAATGCATGAACAATAAAAGTAAAGAAAAATCGAAGCAGTTAAAAATAATTTGAAAAAAGTAGCGCTCGCCGTCAGTCCGTCACAGCTGTAAACTATATAAATAATCAAAGAAGAAAATAAAAAAGTACGACATAGTAATAAAATAGAAAAAATGAGTTGAAGAGCTCCGTCTCCGTCCGGAATCGAATCAAATCAATCCGTATGGCGTCGCATCCGTTCGCGATGTCCCTCTCTCCACTCTCCGCCAATCTCACCAACGCCTCGTTTCCACGTCATCCACCCTCTCGCACCCACCCCTTCCCATCCCGCCGGTCATACAACATCCGTCGCCGAATCGCAACCGCGGCTGCCTTGATCGAACCCGATGGCGGAAGACTCGTCAACCTCGTTGCACTCGAACCTTCTAGGGTTCCGAAGATGCTTGAGGAAGCTAGTTCGTTGCCACAAATCAAGCTGTCGAGTATTGATCTTCAGTGGGTTCATGTCCTGAGTCAAGGCTGGGCTAGTCCTCTTGCTGGCTTCATGACTGAATCTCAGTTCCTCCAAACACTTCATTTCAATTCGCTCCGGTTAGATGACGGTTCACTCGTCAATATGTCGGTGCCTATTGTGCTTCCTATTGATGATGTCCTTAAGGATATCATTGTGAAATCCAACTCGACTCGTGTTGCGTTGCTCCATCCCCACAACCACAATCCAATAGCTATTTTGTCCAAGTAATTTTCTACTTGTTGTTTTTATCCATTCCGATGAGTATTCAATGCTTTGTGTTTTGTTGTTATGAATTTATATGTTTTTTAGAATATGTCAGCATTGAGATTTACAAGCACCATAAGGAGGAGCGAATAGCCAGGACATGGGGAACCACTGCGCGTGGTTTACCATATGTTGAGGAAGCTATTATCAATGCCGGAAATTGGCTCATTGGTGGTGACTTGGAAGTTATTGAGGAAGTCAAGTATGATGATGGTCTTGATCGGTTCCGTTTGTCTCCAGCTCAGTTGCGTGAGGAGCTTACTAATAGAAATGCTGATGCAGTTTTTGCTTTCCAGCTCAGGAATCCTGTTCATAATGGGCATGCTTTGCTCATGACTGATACTCGCCGAAGGCTGCTTGCGATGGGGTATGAGAATCCTATCTTGTTGCTGAACCCGCTGGGTGGTTTCACAAAGGCTGATGATGTGCCCCTTAATTGGCGAATGAAACAACACGAAAAGGTCTCTTCATTTGTAAAATTTCAACTACTCTTTCATGTTCTTAATTATTATCTGTTAAGCGTAATCTTCTCGTTAACCACACGCAGGTACTTGAAGATGGTGTTCTTGATCCTGCTACAACGATAGTGTCTATATTTCCATCTCCTATGCTCTATGCTGGTCCAACTGAAGTGCAATGGCATGCCAAGGCACGCATCAATGCAGGGGCCAATTTCTACATTGTAGGGCGAGATCCAGCAGGAATGAGTCACCCAATTGAGAAAAGAGATCTCTATGATGCTGATCATGGGAAAAAGGTTTTGAGCATGGCTCCTGGACTTGAGCGCTTAAATATACTTCCTTTCAAGGTACATGTTGGACAAGCCTTGATTGTTTCCTTTCGTGTTTGGTCTTTATTGAATCAATATTGCACGCTCATTTTAAAATCTTACATATTTGTATATTTATTTCAGGTTGGAGCGTATGATAAGACTCAAAGCAAAATGGCTTTCTTCGATCCATCAAGGGCTGAAGACTTTCTGTTCATTTCCGGAACCAAGGTGTGTAGCATAGTTTTTATAATTTTCCATTCCCCTGAATTCTTTCCAAAGTATATCCAAGTTGTATTATGAAATTCTGGCTGAGCTTTGAGTATCTTTGTGAGCAATGTTATACAAGCATCTTCAAACATCTGTTGTTATTTTTGCAATGCGATAAAACTTGGTATGGTTTTCCATTTGCAGATGCGAACCCTGGCCAAGAACAAAGAAAATCCACCTGAGGGATTCATGTGCCCTGGTGGTTGGAAAGTCCTTGTGGAGTACTATGAGAGTTTGGGACCTTCAACTGCAGATAATGGCAAACACCCTGGTTGCAGTTGCTGCTTAAAGAGCCAGCAGTACCTGGGTTTCCACGTTCAGTGAACGCCTGTTCAATTTCTTTTCCAATAAGCAGAATATGATTGGGGTCTTTGTTGTAATATGAATTACACAACCTCATACAACTTTCATCAGCTGCAAGTGTTATCAATTGTTGTTGTATCTTTAACAGTTCAATAACTACTGTTTACTATGTTTTCTTAATGCTGCTGCCTCCTTTTTTCATCCAAATATGAATTCACAACCGCAAACAAATATTTACCAATGTACACCAACATATATGGAACAAACAGAAATCACAATCTAAAAGAGGAAGAACTCTTCAACAAGATCTCCATTATGCCATATGCACTCTGGGAGAAATATTAAGGCAAAAAATAAGCTCTTAAATAAGTTTGTCCTAAACATGAAAAGACAGACGAACAGTTTCTTACATTATTTTGTTTGAAAGTGAATTACAGAAACTGAAATGTTTTCGTAGGCATTGCCCATCTTAGCAACAAAATTTCAAATTGGCATGTCCTTGGGGACTATTTGATCTTTAAGCCACATATATATGGGGACAAGTACATAGTAACCTCCAGCTGTTGCACCAAGAATCAGGCGAAATAAGAAAATAATTGGATTGACTGGATGTGCAACATCCTCTGCTTTGGGGCCAAGCTGAAATCAGAACACGTTTATGATTAGCGGAAAAGAGAAAGTGGCTTAGCTGAAGGTCAATGAAAATCAGGATACAACACTTGGGACCCATAAAGCCTCAGGATGCGAAAAATATAAAGTTCTATTATTAGGCGTCCAAGCCTCGAGGAGACAAAGTAAAGATCAGTAGCCAAAAAGTAAACATCAGTAACTTCAGTCAAAACTACTCTAAATTAGGGGGATTTTGGTATTGATTTTCAAAGGCGATGGAGATATGATTCAAAAAAAGAGGACACTCGGTGGTAAGTCTCAGAAATTTTATGCTACAGAAGCGGAAAAGCGAGGGATATCTATTGGGTGTTATATGACATTCAATTTTTTGTGTGACATTTTTTGGGGTTTTTTCTACTTTTTTTTTGCAAATGATGTTTTAAGAACACATTCTGATAGTTCCCTTGATATATAAATTAATGCAAGAGAAAATGACTTGCCTGCAAAGGAGAATCACCGGCCAAAGGCTTGACACCGGTAACCGAGCATCCCATAATCAAACCATGACGACGCACACCACGATACCACTTTGGTCCAATTCTTTTCAGCTGAACATCCTCAAAACCAGCATTTCGAAACCACTCAATATACTCTTCCTCTTTGGGAAAAAGCATCCACGCATCAGCAAAAAAGCGTGACAACCAAAATGTAGGATACACAGGACCAATTAAGCATGCTTTTCCCCCTACCTTCAACACCCTGTACGCCTCCTTAATCCCCCTCTGAGGATCCGGCCAGTACTCAATACTAAACAAAAAATCCAATCAACCAACAATATACACATATACGAAACAAACATACAAGTACATAAAAAAGAGATACCTTCCAGCTGAGACGTAACGATCGGCATAATCAGTAGCAAACGGAAGATCCTCAGCATCACCTAAAACAATATTACACTCCTTAAGAGGCTCCTTTTCCTTAGCCTTAGCAAGTTGGTGTGGGGATTGGTCTAAAATTGTAACATTCTTAGCATCAACTGTCTGAACAATCCCCAACGTAGTAAACCCAGTCCCACCACCAACATCGACCACAACGAGATTAGGGTCAGATAAATCAGCTGGTTGAAGAGCGTCTAACCGCATGTCTTCAGTCCAGTGTCCAGGGTTTATGATATGGTCATATACGATTGAGAGGAATCTGTAAAACCAGAAAGCTTCCTTTTTGTGCTGGATGAGTCTCAGCTGATTCGGGGCCGAGGGGATGCGGTAGGAGGGGTAGTTGTTGTGCTGCATCTGAGGGGTTTAAGGCGGAGACTGTTGTGGTGGAGATGAGTGAATGTTGAAGGGTTGCGGGTAGGATTGAGTGGTCGGAATTGAAGCGGGGATGTGGTGGTCGGTCTGGTGAGAGTGAGGGTTGTTGAAGACATTTTCGATTAAACGAGGTGGAAGGAAGATGCTGTTGTTAACTCACCTATGTACGACAGCGGTCTCGCCACGAGATTGGGTTTATTAGTACGGCTCTTGAGATCCATCACATCCCATCATCTGTCAAATACTCCTTCCGTCCCATTATATTTGTCTACTTTGATTATTTAGTACCTCACAAATAATAATAAAAATAGACAATTTTTTTGGGAGGAGTATAATAAATAAATAATCCATGTTTGTGTAATTTTTTTTCCAAAATATATTGATATAAGGAAAGGTTAAAATGAGATTTGATCTCAATTTTTTATTATGATCAAATTAAATTGTTCATGTTTTTTTGTTAATTAATCATCCAGTTTAATTAAAAAGGCAACTTAATCGTAAATGTTGGATTAACTAAATCATCCGTTGAGCTCTTTCATCTCATAAATATTTACTATTTTTCTAGATTTAAACATTAATATATAATACAATAGTTGGTGGTGTCCTAGTGGATATACATAATAGATGAAATTACCTCTAAACATTATTGTTTCTTTAGAAATTCGATTTATTATTTAGTTTCGGGTAAAAATAATTTTCATACTTTTGTGTGTGATGATATAAGATTAGATGACTGGTTGAAGTCTTTATATCTCAGATATGTTTTAAGTGTTAACTTTGAAGGAATTTGTATTGGGAAATTCAAGTTTGTTTCTTATCTCATTTCTTCAACATTTTGAATAATCTATTAAATGAAATAATCTGTTATTTAAATAGTTTGTCAATAAATGTTGGTGCTTTTGGGCTGACATTATTAGCATAAGAGGATACTGGTAATCGTAATTGTTTTTTGGATACAGTTTATATGTTGAACATAATTTTGATGTCAAGTGTTAAAACATGTTTTATAAGTGAAAAGAAATAATTCATTTATTTTAATGAGAGACCTTCCGTATGTGTAATCCAGAGGCAGACCATCATAAACTACCTAATCTTGCACATCGTATTGGTGCCTGCTCTCATACTATGGATGATTCCGGTATTTGCCAGCATGAACACTCATTCCATAGTATGTCATTGGATGATAATTTTATTTGATCGTTTATGTCGTACTTTTGTATTGTAGGTCTTTTGGACCATTTCTTGTCAGGGTTTTTCCCACCTTGTTAGGGTGAGCGGGGTTTATAACCCGTATAGCGTTTTTAAGTAATGGGGTTTATAACTCATTATTGGCGCTTGAGGGTCATGCTCATCCTTCTTTGTATTTGCCACGATTCGGGCTTTTCGAATCCTTTTATATAAAGTACTGGCACCGTCCAGTTTTTTTTTTTTTAAAAAAAAAACGGTATTGCCTCGTCTTTGCGTTACCGTGTGAAGTTATAAGTTGACAATTTTTTCACCTTATTACGATTTTAAACTCATGAATTAGATTATAATTTGTTGTAACGTGTTTATAATGTCTAGCTATATGCACCCGGAGGATCCTCTTTAATGAACAAAAGGGAAAACAATTAATGATAATATTTTCATATGAAATATGTAGATTGACAGCGCGTCATTGTGCAATGTAAATTTAAATTTATAATCCTACTAAATACTAGTGTAACAATAGGTAGTGCCGAACCCAAGAGAAAGTAATCTGGTCTAAAAGTTTGTACTACTAAGTTTGTACTACTAATCCTACTCCTAGAAGGAACTTTTTTGAGATTGGTTTAAAGCTAACAACCAAGGATTTTACTAATAAAAGAAAAACACTGTTCAAGGAATATCGTTGCAACCAATAATCACAAAACAAACACGAATCAATTTAATAAATTATAATTGTTCTCATTAGATAGCCCGCTAGAGATCTTATCTAATTCTAGTTCAATCTCATACCTTTCAATTAAAAACATCCAATTAAAATGAACAAGTCCTTTAAGCAAAAGTTGGTTTGACAAATAATCATAAGGTAAATGATCATTATTGCGAGAAAGAATGCAAAAATTTGCTCAACTAACATAAAACGGTATCTGCATTCAATTGGATGGCGTCTCCCTCTTCAATTCTCTATTACGTAACTTAGGAAATCACCTAGATAATTATATAAGTGGCTCTACGATATGTTATGGGAAATAATACCGAATAAAAATTCGAAGTAACTGTTGAAACATGATATGACAATTATGTGTCTTCAATCCAATGAACTTCTTATCATTCAGATTGATTTTGTTCTTCAAACTTTCGGCATAACCATGCAGATATTTGACATTTTAATTGATCATATCAAGTATCTCCACCTTCTCTTTGGGTGGTAGCAATGTGTAAAATGCTCGGGGTAATTTATTGTATTTCGGTCATAGAGACTTCTTACTCCCTGTAGGACCTAACCGAGCATTCATAAAATCTTTCGACTTTCCCTCCATTCCAAAAATATTTTTCCAAATATAGTTCAAGTTATATTGTCAATCACATTTTTTTCGATATGCAAGACATCCAAAGAATACAACTGACTTAATGCCTTTTAATATGAGAACTAATAAAAAAGAAGTTTGTGTGTCAAACATAGTCTCTCAACATCGATAGTTAGCATAATATCAAAAAAAAACATCGTTAGTTAGCATCTTCTGATGCAAGAAAAGTGTTGGATATCTTTTATATACAATGTAACAAATCATATAAAATATCTAAAGAAATAAAATAAAGGAGTGATGTACTTATGACTTTGTATATTTGACAGAATTTCAAGACTCGTAAGTAACGGCGTAGGTTCTCCCTATTCAACTCTATCGCTAATTTGTTATCTACTTTCTTCTATTCATTTACAAGTCTACAATACTTTTCGTAAGAAATCTTTCCAAATGCAGGATGGTGAGACCTCTGCTGTCGTTATGGAGGATGGTTTCTTGTTTCATGGGGTACAACTTTGTATTCTTGGCTGCACCTTCAGTCCCTTATTCAAGAGCCACATAACGAGGATCACGTGGGTTGTGATAGTACCATTCAGCTACTTGCTGGATCTAATTATTGGCCTTCGATGCGTAAAGCAATGGACATTTGTGGCTCGCTGTAGAGTGTGTCAGGTATATAATGGGACTGCTAGTGATGCCAGTTTATACATATCTTTATATATATCTGTCTAGCAGTAGTCTGACATCTGTATGGACTTTGTTCTAGGTCTTTCGAGGACCCAGCGTGGATGTGATTCAATATATGTGGTGGTGGATCGTTTCTCAAAGATGGCTCACTTTATACCGTGCAAGCGTACTGCAGACGTTGTTTTCGTGGCTCGGCTTTTCTTTCGTGAGGTATAAATTATTAATGGTCTCCCTTATACTATATTTTCCGGCTGTGATATTCGTTTTGTGAGTCATTTTTGGAGAAGTTTATGGCGCCTAGTAAACACTCAGCTGAACTTCATTAGTGCATATTACCCCCAAATTGATGGGCACATAGAGGTGGTTAACATATCCCTTGATAACCTTTTGCGTTGTCTAGTTGGAGACCACCCTAAGGCCTGAGATTTGAAGTTACGCCAAGCACGGTTTGCCTACAACCATGCAATTAATCGTAGCATAGGGTTCAATCCATTGCAAGTGGTGTATGGTATTTCTTTGAGGGGTCCCCTTGACCTGTTAACCCTTCCCAGCGAGGTCCTTATCCACGCGTTTGTAGATGCGTTTGTTGCTTAGCTAGCGAAGGTTCACGAGCAAACTCATTTCCGACTGGTAAAGAGCAACGCAAAGTACAAAGCACTTGCTGATCAAAAGTGGCAAGGTAGAATTCAAGGTTGGTGATTATATGTGGGCTATATTGAAAAAGGACAGTTCTCCAACTCACGAGTCTACTAAGTTTGTTACGAAGAAAATAGGCTTAGTGAAGATTGTGGATAATATTAATGATAATGGTCATCGTGTGCGTTTGTGGAGCCATGTGCACACATCGCTTGTCTTCAACGTGTAACACCTAGTGCCATAAGTGGGTGACTCGTCTTCTGAGAATGGCAACATGTATAGGCCGAATCCTTGATGGAGCGTGTTTATGATAGGACTCTACCAGAGACCAATATAGATGGGGAGACCATTTCAGAGGCAGTTCAGGTTGCACAAAGGTCAGCAGAGAACTCGGCAGCAACATTGCAGAAAAGACCACCTGAAGTGATTGGGTTAGATGAGGTTGTGGTCACTCGAGGGAGTCCCGCTGAGCTGGGGACTCAGCTAAGGATCACTCAGTATGAGGAGGGCCAGCTCAGACCAGCTGGAGTGGTCCAAATGAGCAGTACAACAGCTGGAACAGAAGTGGCAGCAAACAGGCAGCAAAGAACGGTGCAAGTGTTGGAGCAAGAACGGTCTGAATCTGATGAGAAGGACTTCCAGCAGCTGGGGGGAGCTGGGAGGACTGAAATGGCAGCTCAAGGGAGCTACTCAGTGACTGGGAGCAGCTCAAGTAGCTCAGCTAGAGGGCTGAGCTCAGCAGCTAGTATTGGAGCTCAACCGGGAGTTCACGGGCAGCTAGTGTCGCAGTTGGTGTTTGCTGATCATGGGAGCTTGGGGTCCGACTTAGGACCTTAGGACAAGCTTTATTATTGATATATGGATGCTAGGGACGTATGATATGAAGCCTAAGGTGACCAGAGCATAGGTTATGTGCAGAATGTGGATAAGGCAGTTTTTGGGAGGAGTTGCCTTATCCACTCGGAAGTTTATCTTTTGGCAGTTGAGGGCAAACGTCTCTAGGGTTTTGTGTGTGATGTTTTACTTATGTTTGACTGTGTTTTGTGTGTAAGAACAACGAGAAACGAATTGATTGGTATTGTTATGTTAGGAGTAGATTGTAGCGTAACTTGGGGGCCTTGATTCACTTCCGATACAAGGGTGAGTCAAAGGCATTGTTGCCTATTGTATCAGGTGTTTGTATTGAATAAAAGTTGTTGTTGTTAGTACTTTAGAAATGTTCTTAACAGTTTATACGATCCATCATTGTCTTAATTCCGTTATTCTTATATGCTTTATTTGCGAAGTATTACCTTGTTGTAGTGTTTTGCGTTTCAGGCATATTTGGAGTGCAATGGAGATTTTACACGCTTATCGAGCAATTCTAGACGAATTCAGAGCACGAAAACGAAGAAAAAGCTGGATGACATCATGCTGACGTCAGACATGGACGCTGAAGAGATTATTTCCGCGGACGCTGAAGAATTTATTTAATTCTTAAGGGTCTGCGGGAAATATTCATTAAGGGTCCGCGGATCTGTCTGGCCCAGCCCAATTCGACATCTCTAGCTACATTATAAATAGGGTGTTAACCCTAATTCAAAAGGAGCCTGGGACGGCCACAAGCAAAGTTTTCCTCTTCAAACTCTTTAGATTAATGTTTTGTAGTGGTAGCTAATTTCCCTACAGTTTGGGGAATTGAGTTGCAACTTTGTATGAGTCCATTGAATAGCATGTTTTAATTTAGTGAATTCTGTTCTTGTTATGAATTGCATGCTTTGTTATTTGCTTGACCTAGCCTAGCGGTGAAATTAGGTTTATATCAATTGCATGATATTTAATTGAGTTGTCATAGTAGCAAAGCCTAGCGGTGGAGCTATTGTGGTAGTTGGATTAGGTTATTGTTACATCTTCTTGAGACTCTAGCGGGTAATAGAAGGTAGAACTAGAATTAGGTAACAACCCTAGCGGGACTATCTAATTAGAACAATTATAATTTACTAGATTGATGCATGTCTGGTCTATGATTACTGGTTGTAACGAAATTCCCTGAACTGTGTTTTCTTTTATTAGTACTTTTAGTTTTAGTTACAAACAAACCTTCAAAACCCCCTGATAGGAGTAGGATTAGCTAGTAGCATAACTCTTAGACTAGATTACTTTCCCTTGGGTTCGACCCTGCTTATTGCTATACTAGTTTTGAGTAGGTTTATAAATTTAGATTTGCAGTGCACAACGACGCTGCTGTCAAATTTTGGCGCCGTTGCCGGGGAAAGCAACTTTAGTTTAAGAGTTTTAGTTAAATAAGTTTTTTTTTTCCAGTTTTTATTTATCAAAAAAAAAAGTTTTTGACCTTTGCCATGGATTATGTAGATGAATATCTAAGAGATCCATATCAGCCACGTGATCCATATCCACAACGGTACATGTCTCCACCACAATTTCACTACCACCAGTACCCAGCATATCAGGCTCAACAATATCCAGAACAACAGCAGTCTCAGGAAGACACAACTCAGATGGTCAATGAGATTAGAGAGATAAAAGAGATGTTGCGGCAGTTGGCGGCCAAATCATGTGAATTTTGTGGTAATACTGGTCACGAAACAGATGAGTGTCCCACAGTTTATAATGATCAAAGAGATGATGCATATGCAATGGGAGGATACCAGGATTACAGTAGCACATATGAACCTAGGGCGCAGTGGACTGAGCAATATAATATTGATTGGGACTATCAGCCGCCACCATATCAACCACCATTCCAGCAACAGAATTTCTATCAGGTCAACCAACACAACGCAAGCTCAGGCAAATCATTAGAGGATATGGTGAGGGAATTGGCTGCAAACCAAATCGAGATGAACAGGGAGATTAACTCAAATGGCCACTGCGATTTCTGAGCTCCAGAACGAGACAGGGAAGCATCCTTCCCAGACGGTTCCGAACCCGGAGAGTGGTGTTAATGAGGTAAGCTTGGGAAGTGCAAAAGTGTTGGAAGATGGATCACAAGATGAAAATTCGGATTGTAAGTCAGCGTGCACCGCGGACGCTGAGGTGATTCTTGCCGCGGACGGTACATCAATTCTTGGAATGACAGTAGGGTCCGCGGGGTTAAATTGTGAAGGGTCCGCGGTAAGTGCTGAACAGAAATTTGAAACCCTGTTTTCTGATCCTTTTTGTCTAATTCCTTTGCAGATCCAAGAAGCTCGAAAAAGGAAAGAATCGGCAAGTCAAGGAGAGCCAGGACCGTTCACAATCACGTGTGGGACGTTGAAGGATAAACCACCGGATTATAAAGGTATATGTGGATTTAATTTTTATAACACTGACCGGTGTGATACAGGTGACGAATGGGACATCAAGGCAAAACCACCAGACCTACGAGTAGCAATGCATAGACAACAAAACGGTTTGGGACGATGTAGGCCGGTGCCTACTAGAAAGTTTGATCTCACACATCCATGGGCACCGAATATTTGAGATCGCTAGGGGAGTTCCTTTTTCCCCTATCTCATCTTTTATCTTTATTTTATTAGTGTCTGTGTCCCCTTCTTCATCCTTGTTATATGTTGTGCCGTGAGACACGGCATATTTCAAGTGTGGGGGAGGGAAATCGAGTCAGTTTAGAGTTTAGAGTCTGTTTATTTTGTTTTATGAGTCGAAGAGGAGAATTATCATTGTATTGTGATGAATGATGATCTGTATGAATGATGTTCTATCCTATGAGTTTTTGATATATCTGCATGCATGAAATCTGATGTTTTGTGATGTTTGTGCTTGATGATATGAATGCTTTTGAGTTGAGATATCTGGTGATGTAGAGTTGATAGAAAATGTCCTAGAGGGATTTGACATTCATTCTGAGATTTGCATGAATAATTGCGCTATATGTTGAGTTGATATTTGGCATTCCGAATTGTGAAAAGATTATCTAATCTCTTGTCTGAGTAACCGGGAAAAGAGATGAGCGACCCTCATCTTGACTCGCGTAAAAAGGACAAGAAGAGAAGTGAAATCTATATGTGGATAGTTCATTGGCAACGAATGTTTTTGTTTTATATTGGTTATTGACTAGTGCCGGGGGTTAGGAAGAAAACCAAGACACTTCCCACTTGAGCACTTGCTTTAACCAATGGCACAAGCCAAAATAAGGCAAGCCATCAAAAAAAAAATCAAAAAAAAAAAGAAAAAAAATAAAAGTTTGTTGTTGCCAATGAATTTATCTAATAGTATGTTTTGGATGCCATATTAAAAACTCAACTGTTAGTGCGATTAGGATTGTGAATTGAAGAATGAAGTTAGGAATCTGAAAAGGACTATCTCTACATTATTCATTGATATCTTGACTTGAGTATTCTATATTGTTGAGTGCAGATTGAACATTATTGATGATGATTGTATGCAGATGTTGATGAGATGATTAGATAGAATATCATAAGTTGGATCGCCATGTAGTTACAGTATGCTTTGATTGGTTCAAATCTGTAGTGTAGAATTTTACTTGTTCGAGACGAACAAGGATAAGTGTGGGGGAGTTTGATGGAGCGTATTTATACGATCCATCATTGTCTTATTTCCGTTATTCTTATATGCTTTATTTGCGAAGTATTACCTTGTTGTAGTGTTTTGCGTTTCAGGCATATTTGGAGTGCAATGGAGATTTTACACGCTTATCGAGCAATTCTAGACGAATTCAGAGCACGGAAACGAAGAAAAAGCTGGATGACATCATGCTGACGTCAGACATGGACGCTGAAGAGATTATTTCCGCGGACGCTGAAGAATTTATTTAATTCTTAAGGGTCCGCGGGAAATATTCATTAAGGGTCCGCGGATCTGTCTGGCCCAGCCCAATTCGACATCTCTAGCTACATTATAAATAGGGTGTTAACCCTAATTCAAAGGGAGCGGGACGGCCACAAGCAAAGTTTTCCTCTTCAAACTCTTTAGATTAATGTTTTGTAGTGGTAGCTAATTTCCCTACAGTTTGGGGAATTGAGTTGCAACTTTGTATGAGTCCATTGAATAGCATGTTTTAATTTAGTGAATTCTGTTCTTGTTATGAATTGCATGCTTTGTTATTTGCTTGACCTAGCCTAGCGGTGAAATTAGGTTTATATCAATTGCATGATATTTAATTGAGTTGTCATAGTAGCAAAGCCTAGTGGTGGAGCTATTGTGGTAGTTGGATTAGGTTATTGTTACATCTTCTTGAGACTCTAGCGGATAATAGAAGGTAGAACTAGAATTAGGTAACAACCCTAGCGGGACTATCTAATTAGAACAATTAAAATTTACTAGATTGATGCATGTCTGGTCTATGATTACTGGTTGTAACGAAATTCCCTGAACTGTGTTTTTCTTTTATTAGTAGTGTTAGTTTTCAAACCTTTCAAAACCCCCTTGATAGGAGTAGGACTAGCTAGTAGCATAACTCTTAGGCTAGATTACTTTCCCTTGGGTTCGACCCTGCTTATTGCTATACTAGTTTTGAGTAGGTTTATAAATTTAGATTTGCAGTGCACAACGACGCGCTGTCAATCCTATCCATTCCAGAAGGAATGATACAGAGCAAAGAGCAGCGAGAGTTTCTTAAAGAAATGAGACCATCCAAAGAACGTGCTCATTAGCAGTTTTCGTTGTTTTCAAGAGTTCGGTGTCAGATTTGGCTCATAATACCTTGTTTCAAAGAGAACGACGAGTCCTTTTTTGGGTATCCGAGTCCGTTTACTATTTTAATGTTTTAACGTTTTTCGAATATTTTAAAATTTTATTTTAAAATTTTGACTTTCCATATTTAAAAGGGAGTTGGCTAGTATTGTCACATAAAATGATTTTTTTTGATAAAAGAGGGCAGTAGCCCAATGAGTACAATATGAGGACTTAAAATGCTAAATATAATTTAGCCTGACTCGAAATTACAGAAAGATATGAAAATAACGAAAAGAGTTAAACGAATCATTTGCCTCGCTCAGCACTACGCGATAATCGAAATAACTGATAGAGAACTAAACAAATTGCAACATAATACGAAAGGATTACAATATAGAAATATAAATAAAGCTGATAGATGCAAGCATCCAAGCAAGCAACTCCATGGATGTTTGTGAGCAAAGTGCGTGGAGCAAGACAGCCAAGCAAGGAGGTGATGTGGAGGATGGCAGCCAAGCAAGGAGGTGATGTGGAGGATGTCATCCAAGCAAGGAGGTGACGCGTGGATGCATGAGAAGAAAGAAACTCAACAAATCGTACACGGCAGTAATGGAAGAACTGAACCGCGACGCACGCCGGTGAAGAAAGAGATTCATCAGTGACGAACCAGCGACTAAAAAAACACATGTTAATAACTAACATAAAAGACATAATTCCCTTAAAAGTCACACAATTGATTTTTTTGATTGAAATGGGCAGTTTCTCAAAGAGTAAATACTAGGAGTTAAACAGCTAAATAAAATTTAGCCTGATTTGAAATAACAGAAAAATATATAATACTAGTGATAAGAGTTCAATCGAGCCATTTGCCTCGCTCACTACTACGCTATAATCAAAAAATCCTATAACAAGCTAAACAAAATGAAACATTAAACGTGAAGATAAAAATACGAAGAAACTAAAAGTGAGACAAGCAGCTAAGCTGAAGCAGGCAGCCAGGTGTAAGCATTCGGCAAACCGGTTGACAAGCAAGCAGCTGTTGCTAAGCAGGTAGCTGCAACCAAACAGGTAGCTACAACCAAAATAGCAGAACAACTCTCACGCTTTAGAAAATCACCGGCAACGCAGAAGAGGTAACGGTCGGGAACGTTTCAAACGGACGTAAAACAACGTGAAAGAATTCTCATAACTTATAGACTTGAGAAATAGAGAAATTCCTTCATGAAGATAAAGGGTTTCCAAAAATTCTCTTAGTTTAAAAGCTAGAGAGAAGCGAGAGCTTTCTCAACGAAGAGAGAGAAAGCCCTTAAAGTCACACAATTGATTTTTTTACTGAAACGGCTTTAAGCCACAGAAATACAAGGGGGACTTTACAAGTTAGACAAATCTAGCCGGACTTTCAGACAAAACAAATACAACAAGTAAACCTGAGTCATGAAAGTCACTTTGCCTACCTCAACACAAAATTATAATTAACCTAAACTAAAAAAGACACGTCAATAAAAATTCATCTTTATCATCACCATAAGTTGACACGTGTACTGAAAAACATCCTCATCACCATAGGAACCACCGCTGCCAGCCGCGTTGCCAGCAACCAACCGCCACCAAACACCAACCCCAAACCGCCACCAAACACCAACCACAACCACAACCACCACAAGGCGCCCTCTAAACCTCCACACCAAGCTGCCGCATCTCCACCACAAGATCCACCACAGACAGCTACTGCAGCAACCACAAGCCTCCACAAAGCAGCCACAACAACCACCACAGCCGCCGCAAGGCACCACCTTAAAAACCTCCACCACCGACTTACACTCACCACAAACAAAACAAATACCCCAAAACACCACTCAAACACCACCCACAACCTAAGTAGATGTAGTCACAATTACACTGATCGAAACAAAACTCAGCATATGATGAAAAGAAATAGGATTGAAGATGAAGATTATGAACCCTATTTTAATTTCTAAAAATTCTCTCTCCTAAAAGAAAGAGAAAATTCTTTCTCCTAAAAGGAAGAGAAAATTCTCTCTCTAAAACAAGAAGAGAAAGAGACTTAAGTCACACAATTGATTTTTTATTGAAGTTCTATTTCCTTTGAATGTTTATCCAAGCGCGTACGCTATATTGCACTATCCTTCATATAAATGTGACAGGCAATTAGGTGCGTCACATGTGTTCTTCTTAAACAATTACCTAAATAACGACATATTACATTTTCAAATAAGTAGCATTAGACTTTTATGCAACCAAGCCAAGAGTAAACCTAAATTTGTGACGTTTACATATGATACAACCTTTGATTTTGGTTGCATTGTTGTACAAAATAAATAAATGTTATCGAAAAATCAATATTGTAAGTTGTCCGACTTTAGACAGCCCCATGCAACCTCTTCTAGCAGCCAGTGACGATCATCGTCAAACAAGGATGCGAAATCATTAGACTCATGATGATCATCTATGATCTCTCCCTGTAGAGGTAAGTCATACTCTGGAAGTACTAGAGAAGCAGAATCAGTGTGCAGGTGATCATCAGCATTGCTTGAACTGGCTCCTGGATTACCAATAAATTCCGTAAACTTTATGATGTCATCCAAGTTGAAGTCCAGGTCCAAGTCCAACTCACCTTCATCCAAACTCCATGAATCCTCCTTTCTGTCAACTTCTGGGTTTGAGCCGGTACAGTTTTTATTTACCATGTCGTAGCTGATGTTGTTGGAGTTTGACTTATGGGTTTGAATCAATGGAAATTCTTTATTTTTCTCTGAGAGCAAATGAGTGGAATTCTGCTGCGGCTGAGGCTGGAGCTTTTTGATGATATTTTTATTTGATCCAAGTTTTTTTGATAAGTTGGTATTCCAATAATTCTTGATTTCATTATCTGTTCGTCCTGGTAGCCTTCCCGCAATTAACGACCATCTGTTTCATATCGAAAGAAAATGCCCAAGTTAGTTAACTTAGTTTCATCGAAACCAAAAATAATTTCTCAGTTTTACACCTTTCCACTTTATCCCAATGTGTCTAACTAGACTTACTTGTTACCAAGAAGTCTATGGAGTCTTATGATGAGATCTTCTTCATCGGGCGATATGTTGCCTCTCTTGATGTCAGGCCTTAAGTAGTTCAACCACCGAAGCCTGCAGCTCTTTCCGCATCTTTTCAACCCTGCACCCATCAATAATAACGTACTTCTTCAATTGCTTCTTCTACAAATACAAAACATTTTCCACAATATCACATTACTATAAATTAAATACGTACCTGCTTCTTTAGGCAAGTTTCGCCATTTTCCCTCCCCATGTCTCATTACATATTCAACCAACCTACGATCCTCCATTGCCGTCCACGCTCCCTTATTCAGTCCCTCCTTTACACAACACGGATTCCTACCCATTTCTAAACCTGTGATTATTTCTTACACAACGTACTTAATACACTTGTGTGATCTTGAGTCCAAGTGTGTGGGTGAGTGCGAGTGTGAGTGATCCAACAAGGTTATAAATGTGACCTTATATATAGGCCAAGAATTGAATGAGGACTGGACTGAAATAATGAACCACCAGAAGAAGATAACAAAAAATAACGCATAACGTGTTTCGAGGAACAGTGCTTTCTATTTTTGTAAGGGTGATATTTTCACTATGTTTCTAGATCCAAACTTAGCTGACTTAACGATACTTGAGTAAGTTAAGAACGTGTTTAAGATGTAGTATAAAGTAAAACAACTCCAATCAATATTGCCAACTAGAGCATAGAAATTTGTAGTTATTAAATATAATAGACTGGGATCTAGCTAACTTTCCTTAGTTCAACCAAACAGTAATTGTGTTTTTATTACATTTTGCTTGGTGTCAAGGAAAAAAGGGTGCAGTTGACTTTGAGGCAACTATCATTCTTGGCCAGTGTCTTTGAAAGTTTGTTGCTAACTGATATGCGTGCTGGCTAGATCTGAACCTGAACTTGAGGTAGTTAAATCAAGTTATAATTTGATATGTTCATTATGACGATTTTAAACACGTTGCCAAGTGTGTTACGGCTTAAGTGATAGACCATATACTATAGGCATGTTTAGATTGAGATTGAGGTTTTTCTTCTTATCTCAGTTGTTACATTGTTCTTACAATACCTCAAAGTAACCGTTGCCCTTTTGAAAAGCAAAGGCCAAGCTGAAAAGAGGTCACCTTGATGTTTGATTTTCTCAAAGAAGTGAATTTATGCTGGTGTACTTGCAAAAACCCTATTACTATTAATGCATGCAAAAATGGGATCAAATAACTTCAAGTCTGTAAATTATCACATAAAATCAACCCAATTTTATCTTTATAAGACATGAGCGTTTCAATAAAAGAAAATAAATTTAACTACAAAGCAATTTCCTTTTCCAAATGTGGACACACACAACATCCGGAAAAGAAGGAGAAACCCTATTTTGAGTGGTAAGACATGCATCTTCTTTACCATAAGTTAAATCTCCAAGTTGCAAGGGTTGCTTCTTTTTGTTATTGTTGGGTTGATAACGATGAGAGTGCAGTGACATTTACTGGCACACCTTCACACTTTATCTTAATGTGAGATCCTCCAGTTTTCGAATTCTTGAATTCTACTTAAAATCTCCTAGCGCAGTCCCTGCACCTAATGTTCGAAAAATGTTCCTTATTCAGAACATATTTCAGTGAAGCGCAAAACGTATTTATTGCTCACTAGTAAAATATTGTATGGGAGTGCCCTACTTTATTTTGGTTGCTTCCGGTTTCTACGGCCTTTAGCCTTCAATTTGTGTAGCAGCTGCAGCTCAGACAGAAATATCAGTTTTAATGAATGCTTTGGCAATGGTTAATTTTGGTTGAAAGATGTGAGCGATAGATTTTGTACAAAGGTTCTAAGAGCTGATGAAACGAAGAAAAAGAATTTACTTAGAAGATTTTTTGAGTGAACGGTACTCAAAAAATTACTCATATTTCTCCAATAAAATAATTACTATATTAAGCATGAGATTAGTGGGAAATGAGTTAGTTTGACTAGGTCTCCACGATCTGGGATCCAATATTCATAAACCTTTTCTTCCTGATGGTTTCGATATTCATTAATTATTATTTCACAACTGGATCATGGAATTTAGTGTATGCTTAACCTGCTCCGACTGATTCTCTGGGCATCATTTGCCCAATCTTTCTAAAAGATCGTGCTCTTTATTTTATACTCCCTCTATCCCGGTGAGTTTGTCCAAAAGCACCATTTGCACGCAAATTAAGATGAAAAAGGTATAAAATGTGTGGTTGAGAATAATGAATAATAAGTAAATGAGTGAAAAAGTAGAATGTGTTGTGGAGAATAAAGGAAAGTGGACAAACATTAGGGGACGCTAAAAAAGGAAAGTGGACAAACTTAGTGGGACAGAGGGAGTATACACTTGTAGAGAGCATATCTGGTGGAATGTCAGATATGGTGGATCCATGGATCCCCATCATCACCGTCCATCTCCTAATACATTCAATGAGAGATAGACACGTGGTTAGGTGAGAGAAAAATTAGTTTGGTTTGATTTGGATGATTAGTTAGGTTAGTTTGTGTGTATAAGGGTATATGAGTCATTTTATAAACCCATCAAATCTATGATTGACAACCCATACCTATCTCTAATCCAAAACTCATTTTCAAATCTTCTCTCCCCTCTCGCTCACTTCTGCAAATCCAAAACCCATCTCGCCGATCCCTTTCCTCCTCCTCAGTCTCTCCTTTCTTTCTGATTTCTGATCACTGTGTTTGTTTGTGTGTGTGGTTTGGAGCGGTGGTAGAGGAGGTGATGAAAGACAGTGGTGGATCTATGTACTCAGTACAAACGAAGCGGAGATGGAAGCTCGTGGTGGGCGGTAGTGGTGGATCTATGGTTTAGGGTCCAGGTGGGAGGTGGGAGTAGTACGAGTTAGTGGATTTGGATTGATTTTGGGGAATTTTGTAAGTGGGTTTGAATTGATTTGATTAAAGGTTGGATTTTTGCAGCTATTGATGCGTGTAGGCAGCAGTTGTCGGGGTTTGATGGTGCTGCGGTTGCTACACAGAACGGATCCGGATCCAGCTCAAATCTTTCATCTTCTCCAGCCAAATCCCCAACTGGGTCAGCCAAATCCCAACTGGGTCAGTCTCGATTTATTGCCGCCGGTTCAATTTCGAATCGAGAATGTTCGTCGTCTTTTGCAACTTCCGATTCCGACGCCGATTCCATTTCACGATTGCCGATTTGAAGGTGCCGGTAGTCGACAGCGCGGAGCCATTACAATTTCCTCATAACAATCCCTTGCTTTATGCAGTTCGCGCTTTACTTAAAATTAGGGTTTTACTTCCGTTTCCTTTCTTTCGTTCTTGAAAACTGTTTTGTGTTGGAATGTGCAGGTGTTGAATTTAGATATACGAAACCAGGCGTGTAGTCATTCTGAGTATTGGACAGGTTTAGTGTTTTCTTGGATAAGTGGTTTTGGTTTAATTTTTGTTGGTTGAATTTTGATGGTGAATGTGATGTGTTCGCGTTAACTGGAACGCAGGTTTGTTTTATTGATCGTGTTGACTGCTTGATTTGGTTGTTATTGTGATGTAAATTGATGTTGTTTTTGTTGTTGTTGTTGTTGTTTTGTTTGATTTGATTGTTTATTTGCAGGAACTTGTGGAGTGGGGATTTAAGAGTAAGGTTGATGGCGTGATGCATGGTTGTGGACATGATGCTCACATCACCATGCTTCTCTGTGCTGCCAAGTTACTAAACACTACGCCAGAAAATGGCTTAAGTGACACATAAAAAATAGTCGCATAAGTCCTAAGTTAGTCGCATTAAATCTTATGCGACGCAATTGGTGTCGCATAAGGTAAGTCGCATAAGGCGTGTCGCAAATAAGCATACGCGACTAACATATTATATGTTAGTCCCTTAAGGTAAACACATGTTGCGACATAACATAGTGTTGTCACATAAGGTTCTTGTCACATTACGCTTAACCTTTAGTGACACACGTATGATTTGTCGCATAAGATGGATTATGTGACTTCAAATATGTTAGTATCCGGGATCCTTTAACATTATGAAATCACAAACGTTTCACTATCAAGTTGCAAGTTTATTGAACTCAAACCAAATTCTACAAATACATCAAGTTTCAAAACATTCACAAATAAAAGGTGTACAAAAGTGCTATCTCTACACAATAAAAAGATAAGTTCCAGCAGCTCCAGCAACTTCACTTTGGCAGCAACATGGGCATTTTCCAATTAATCTCCTTTGGCTAGGAATAAGTTCTTTCTCAACAAAGTTCTCGTTTCGGTACTTCTGCAGTATAAAGTGAGTTAGGATAATCTCTTCATACTTCCTGCAACCACAAACATATAAATCAATCAAATCCAAATTAAATCAATTCATCCAAAGAAGCAAAATATAAGGTTATAACACATACGATGCCACAAGCAAGCAAGATACACCAAGCAGCCGAAATTCACTGATCCATTCTATTTCGCAATGCAAGGCAGACATCCCAACAAAGTTCCACGCTAAACTGTGAAAGTGCTTTGGGGAAAGAACACTACTTTCTTATCCCCACCACCTCTCGGTCACACTCTCATTTTCCATACCAAACCAACAAATTTCGCAACACCCAGGTCACCAAATGCTAATTCCAACCAGCAAAGGCCTCAAATGGCTCATAAACCCCAAAATCCAGAAAAAGAAGTATGAAATTGGGGTTGTGTGAATGAGTTTGAGAAAGATGGAGATAACTTTGAGAAAGATGGAATTGGGGTTGTGTGATTGAGTTTGAGAAATGAAAAAAGAAATATGAAATCGAGAAATTCGGATATACCCGCCTGAAATTTTCTCATCTCAAATGAAATTTTCATTTCCCGCTTAGTCCCGCTTAAAGATTTCACATCTTATGTGACTTACATATTCTGAGTGAGTCACATAAGGTTACTTTCTGTAAATATGATAAATTACTTATGCGACAAACTTATATCAATGCCAGTCACAAGAGTTTAATACAATTTTAGAACAAGTGCTGATGACAGTGGGTTTGTTCCCCCTGTTATCATACAACATGAAAGTAAAATGTGTTGATCATCCATGTCTTGATTACATACGAAACAACTTAAATATTTCGACACATCAAAGTTTCATTTGTATTACACATATTCATCCATGTCTTGATCATCCATGTCTTCTTCTTCTTCAACCTCTTCAAATGTGTCTTCATCCATGTCACTTGTTTCATCCGTTGGCTCGACATGGTGGGATATGGGTTCATCTTCCCAATGACATCCAACTCTTATCCATGATTACTATCTATATAGATGCAACAATACATTTAGAAAATATGGTTGCATGCACACCAACAAAATTATACACACACATTTTAATTAATATTGCACACCAACGTGAAAATTTATATATATCTCCATATATCAAATACAACAACATGGATCGATTAATTCACTACCCAAATGAGATACCAAGTTATGAAATGAAACAAGATAATCATTGTCCCTTAAATTTACAAGCTTTCAAACACACACATAACCAAACCTAGCATACACTTTCAACACACACAACCAAACCTAGCATACATTAAAACAACATAACTTAATTAAAACGATCCATACTTAATTGAAGAACGTGTCAAGCAAAATCCATTGAAGATTGTTCTGAGATAGCGTAGTTATTATGAACTTAAACTTATGCGACTTACATATATCAATGTCCGTCGCTTAAGACAAAAAGTTGTTGAACCAATTTAATTCTGTCTGAAACGGATCGTACAAAAGTAAAAACTTTGTCAGCGTTTCGAAAGTTTGCGTACGTGGCAATTTGAAAATAGACTTACGCGACAAACTATGGGCTGTCACTTAGATAATTGTCGCGTTAGATCTCTTAAGCGACATACTTATGCTTGTCGCATATCTTCAGTCACATAAGATACCTTAAGCGACTGGCTATGTATGTCAGTCAGGAAAGATAACTTATGCGACAAATGCTTATGTGACATCATCACCATACGTCACTTAAGCCATTTTCTGGCGTAGTGAAACCAGAGGAAACATCTCCTCAAGGTTGAGATTTTTCTTTTCTTTTACTTCTGCTTGATTGTTTTAATTAAAATGAGATGTGTCTCACCATTGAGTTTAAGATGTACACCTGTTTTTTGTTTATCTGTGTAATTTCATGCTGTGAAATGCTTATTTGAAAAAAATCTGGATGTTTCTTTGAGTTTTCTCATGAGTTTAGTAACTAGTTAGAGACTGGATTCTATATTCATGATACAAGAGTCAACTCTAGTTTGAGTACGTACTTCTGAAACTAAATATAAGGTAGTGAGAATCAGGAGATTTGGTTGTGTGAAAATTTATCATTTCCATCTTTACTAGAGTTCCATCGCTATCCTTGTACTTGCAAGTCCTATTATGCTTGTATATTTTATTACAAAAATTAAACTTCTTGGGCGCAGAAGAAATTGGATAACGGAATTCACATTGGACAGCCGAATGTGGGATCAAACTTCGATTTGTTTGTTTCCAATGCCTTGACCGACATGTACGCAAATGCGGTTGGCTCGATATGGCTAGACGTGTCTTCAACACCTCTCTCAGGGATGCGCCGAAGAGTGGGTTGGATTCGGAGTGGCCCTTGGGATGTGCATCCCAGGAAATGAATTATTTGTAACTTCAGGACTAAATTGTATTTGTATTCAGGGACTAAATTGTAACTTTAGGGACTAAATTGTATATAATTATTTTTGTGTATGATTGTTGATTTTTTGAACCCAAATGGCATCTTGTATTTTGTATGTGCATCTTGTATGTGCAACCCAATTGTCGCTGCATTTTATATGTGCATTTTATATGTGCATTTTATATGTGCATTTGGTATGTGCATTTCGATATGTGCATTTCTTATTTGCATTATCTGTATTTCTCTTTACACTTTCGAATTTAATGTTTCCATTCTGATTCATATTACAACACATGTCCATTGTGATTCATGTTTGCATTTTATGTTTGCATTTGTGTTTGCATTTTGTGTTTGTATTTTGTGTTTGCATTTTGTGTTTGCATTTTATGTTTGCATTTTGTGTTTGCATTTCATGTTTGAAGGACGTGTGTTTCCATTCTGATTCATATTGCAACACATGTCGTACTGAGTGAACTGGTAATTGTTTGTTGCTTATTATTTTGGATCGCGTTACATTTTATTTTTATAGCGTTCTTACGTGTTTTGTACAACTATGAAGGTTGCTTAAACTTCGTTATGTTGTGCTTATCATCGCCAATTATCTTTGTTGGGTTATCTTCGTCGAGTATCTATTATATTGCGCTTATTATCGCCAAATTAACCTGTTGGGATTTAAAACTCTACACAATATGCATTTTTTATTTTGCACATTTCATGTTTGCATTTTGTGTTTGCATTTTGTGTTTGCATTTTGTGTTTGCATTATATAAAAACGTAAAATCAACAGTAAAGTGCAAGAACAAGGTGTAACAACAAGGTGCAAGAACAAGGTGCATGTTTCAAATGTTAATCAAAATGCTCAATTTGCCAAATACATCCCCACTAATAACACGAATCCGGGTTCTAAGTTATATGTTCACAATTCTAGCACTGACTCTTAATATTACAACGTGTTCCAAACCGCCAGTATAAACCAAAATACAACATATTTTACAGACCTCTACACCAACAGCAGCGTACACAACAGCCTCAATCTCCTTCACAACCACAACAACAACAGCAACTCATATTTTTCTTCAGCAACTAACGGAACTCAGCACTTCAGCTATGACTTCACAGACAACGGAGTCCAATATGTTGCCCCATTCGTTGATGTAGTCACTAAACAATGAGAATCATCCGTTACCATACAACTGCGATTTCCAACTGCGAACATAACACAATTTAGGTAAAATGATACTGAAGCATATCATTTTTGTTCAAAATAATGCAATGCAACACAACACAGGACGACTGCATGCTGAAGTGCAAGTGGAGAAAAAATGCAACTAAGAGTTGCAACTACAAAATGCAATAGTAAGGTGCACATGTGAGGTGCAACAGTTAAAATGCAAACACAAAATGCACATAGCTTCAAGCAACCTTCATGATTGTACAAAATATATTTGCATTTTATGTTTGCATTTTATGTTTGCATTTTATGTTTGCATTTTGTGTTTGTATTTTATGTTTGCATTTTGTGTTTGTATTTTATGTTTGCATTTTGTGTTTGCATTTTGTATTTGCATTTCATGTTTGAAGAACGTGTGTTTCCATTTCTTTGCATTTTATGTTTTATGTTACGTGATTGCATTTTATTTTTTAATTTTAAATAATTAAATATTTATTATTTATATTTAGTTCGTTTAATTTTCAATAAACAGTAATGGTGAAGGGAATAAAAATATTTGTTTCATAACTTGTAAGAAATTGTTTACAAATAATTTTCATAACTTGTAAGAAATTGTTTACAAATTGTAGTGATTGTGGGTGAGATTGAAATGGATTAAAAAGATGATGAAGTCTTGAGAGTTGATGAGTTTGATATGAAAATGAAATTTGATGAAAAAAGAATGAAAAAGTCACAAACAATTAAAAAGATTACAAAATTAACATTCATTCATATCATTCAAATTTCAAAACAATGTACTTAACATCAAAGTACAATCACACATTTAATGCATGTAAAAACTGTCACATCACCACATTAATTGCATCAACACACTTGCTATCAACAATTAATGCTAACAATTTGATACTCATTAATTCCTAACTATGACTATAATACCCTTGGTTACATAAATAAATTGTATTTAATGTTGCCACGTGTCGCTCCCTCAATCCATGGATGAAAGCGATCCAACGGTGATGGAGGGGGTTTCATGGACCCATGGAAAGTGGGGGGTTCCATGGGATACTTTTCCTACACTTGTGTCATCCAAAAGTCTTATATGTCACTCATCTTTAATCACAATCTTTATTGAATATTAAATTCAATTTAAAAGTACTTGATAAAATCAAGATAAACAAAGAGAGAAGAAACAAAAAGCTTTCTTTTAAGATCACGATTAAGACAGATTGCCTCATGCCTAATTTTGACAAATTTTTTCTATCAATCTTTTTCTATCAGTCCATTAAGAAAAAGAAAATTAAGATTGGATGAACAATCTTAATTTTCCGGCAACAGTAAGAATGGCCTCAGCATCGAGCTAACTTTACTAGTGTGTTTTGGACTTGACTAAATCTACATGTGGACTAAAATCAACTTAGTTTAAATTTGGGTAATGAGTTGAAAGATTTAAAGGCAAGTAGTTGTTCTCATAAAGACTTGTCATTTTTGGGGTGGTGACTTTTGCATAGTGAGTTAAATAGGTTAAGGGTAGGATGAGCATGCACTCCAATATTCTTCAAGTTTCTTTGGTGATCAAATTTTTTTTTGATACAAGAACAAATGAACGCAAGGACTTAGGCTCGAATACAACAACCCAGAAACCTGGGACAACTATCAGGCTACAAAAAGACAGAGCCTTATTGAGAGAATGTTTTGCACTGAAGTCTGCCATTGTATTCGCCTCATGCCTAATGCAAGCAAAGACCAGTTCTTGTTCGAAAGAAGGAGCTTAGAACACTCAGAGTCCCAGCCCTCCAAAACATCGTTCCTATGTTGACTGAACATAATGCATTCATACACTTTAACACTATCAATCTCAATGATTACATTTTGTAAATTGAGGGCGTTCAGCATCTGTAATCCCAAAAGGAGAGCCCGTCTTTCAGCATTGAAAACACTCAAGCAATCATTGATTTGTTTCATATTCACATGCAAAATTATTCCTTTCCAATTCCAAATGATACAACCCAGACCCGCCTTGAGGAAATTTTGACAAAAAGCTGCACTGTTCCAACAGGCGGCTTGATCCATCTTTGAGCACTTGCTTGATGAGAAGCTGAAAAAAGAGATAAAACATTACTGTGATTCCAAGATTTGATGCAACTTTTAACTTTAGCCACAACATTTGACGGAGTCATAACATCGCGATCATGCTAAAACCAACAAAACAGCCAATCTGCCGCACAAACATATGTTTGACCCAACATTATATCATCAAACCCTAACAACTTCGAAACAGCAACAGACCACCAACAATTAAGAAACAGATGATTAAAATCTTATAATCGAGCACCACAAACTTTGTAAGATGGACACACATTAACCCTGCGTGTCAATAAATTCTTTGCAATCGGCAAACCATTATCATATAATCTCCAACCAAACAGCTTACCTTAGCAGGGATGTTTAATTTCCAAAAAACTTTCCAAAACCTCATCACATCCGATTGATCAGAACAACTAGCAATAGAAGTATCATTCAGTCTACTCTGCTCTCTCAAGAATTTATAAACTGACCTAACAATGTTAGAACCACCTGCTGAATGCATCCATCTGTACTTTCCTTCAGACTCATCAAATTGAAAACCTCCGCGAACACATGCTAAAGTATTGACAATACTCCTCCAAAAATGAGATGGTCGACACTGCGTACTTTTATACCTCTTGCAACATTGAGAAATAGGTGTTGCATAAGTTCCGCGCGACATTTAAGTTGACGTTGCATAAGAGGACATGTTGTCTTAGATCACTTTCGCAACATACACTAATGCAACATCTAAACATATGTTGCATAACTTAAAATGTTGTACTAATGCAACATACAATTACGCAACATCACAATGTATGTTGCATTACATGGAACAGGAAAAACTTGTTGACTTTTCAACGTCGTTGGAAAGTAATAGTACAAATGGTTTATGATGGTTGGTGAGGGGTTGTTTGTTCTCGTTCGATTACGCAACATACCATGCTATGTATGTTGCAAAGTATGTTTACATTAATGATGAAACTATGAGGGAAATGAGGAGGGAAAATTGAGGGGGAAATTTACAAGAATGAATAATGGGTGAGAGGGAAATATTTCGTGGAATAAAAAAGAGGAGGGAAAGTGTGAAGAAAATTGATAATGAATAATATTTTGATTTAATACTTAGATTTAATATTCTAATTTGATCCAACAACTTATATTAACCGACTTAAATAAAAAAATATTTGTGGTTATTAGTTGATTGAATAATAATTAAATTCAGAAAATTTGTATATACATCATATTTTACCACACTTTCTTTTTGATAAAATATTGTAATGCACATTCAAACATTATATATACATAAAATTTTAAGTTTAAGAGTTTGAGGTTTGGGGTATAAGCATAAGGGTTTGGGGTTTCTTGGTTTGGGTAAGGGTTTGGAGTATAGGTTATAAGAAGGGTTTATGGTTTGAGTTTAAGATTTAGAGTTAGCATTTAAATTGATCGTTAACAGAATATAAATTATTTGTAGTGTATCTGCATTAATCAAGTTCTGTTACGAATTTTTGATCAAATGTAATTAACAACTATGACACATTTGAATTCACCATATTTCAATTTGAATAAGCCTATGATCTCATGTTGATTGAATAATATGTTGATCAGATACATTCAATTTGAAAATACATATAATGATTTGATAGGATTTAATACGATCTCATGAAAGTGTTTAAACAAAGAATAAAAGAATAAACATTTGGTTAGGGTGTAGGGTTTGAGATTTGAGATATAGGGTATAGGGATAGGGTATAGGTATAGGGTATAGGGTATAGGGTATAGGGTATAGGGTATAGGGTATAGGGTATAGGATAGGATATAGGGTTTGGGGTCTAGGGTTTGGGGTCTAGGGTTTGGGGTCTAGTTTGGGGTTTGGGGTTTGGGGTTTGGGGTTTGGAGTTATGCATGAAAAGTAGGGGGATCATTTACACTCAATTCCTTCGCATGGTTAAACATGTGTAATTTTTCATAATAAAAATAAGAAAGCCAACTTACCTAAAATTCTTAAACAATGTTAATAGTTCAATATTAGTATTAATTAAGAGATAAATGTGTGATAAGAAAGAATAATGGATAAGATGAAAATATGTAGTATATGCATAATCATGGGTCCTCAACCCTTCAACCTTATGAATAAAATAATGAAATCATGTACATTTGTTATTAAACCGTAATGTTTATTTATTTTTAAATTTCTTATATCATATATGAATAAATGATTATGTAAAAAATGAAATATTAAAAAAATAAAAAACGAGAGTGTGGATATAAATACGAATTTAATATCCAGTGAAATATTGTTTAATTCACTTATATTATGTTTTGACGTGTTTCATTAATTTTAATTAATTTGTTTCCATTTCCTTGTAGTGTTTAATTGATTTGATAATTTTGTGTCCCTTTTCTAAAATGTTTGATCCAATGGTTAAGGTTAATGATTGAATGAAGGGTAGAGATCATCATCCGAGTGAATTTATATTAACCAATCACCATTGACCACGTCATCCTGATCCAACGGTTAAGGTTAATGATTGAATAAAGGGTAGAGATTATCATCCGCGTGAATTTATATTAACCAATCACCAATGACCACGTAATCCCTAGAAAATAGAGGGAAAATGAAAAGAAAAATAAACTTCTGACAGATGAAATCTCAACCGTTGATTGAAACCCTAAAAGAAAACGCATTTCAAGTGATGGGTGCTTCATCTTTCCAAGGACATTCTCCTCCACCGCCCTCCACATCTTCTTCGAATTCCGCCTAGAAAGCTCATAATTCACAATCGAAGGACAATATCCGTTTGAGGCTCTAGCGTGTTTCGGCGTGCCGGGATTGGTTTCCCATTTGAAAGGAACTGAGCCGGTTGATTCGTTGTAGTATACTTGAATGAAGGATTAGAGTCCATGGAGCGGAGTTTGGAGAAGAATTTGTCGGCGGAGTTGAACTGAATCAAGCTTTGAGAGCGGTGGTAGTGAGGCGGCGGAGGAGGAAGAGTGTCGGCGGCGACGGCGAGCATTTTGTTTTTATTTAAGTTGGAAAATCTGAGATTTGTACGGTTTAAATATAGAAGATATATTTTAGGTAGGAAAAGCACAACACCATCTCGCCAAAGGTATACAAACTATCACCAAACTTGACTTGAGCTTTACATATTCAAACTATCACCATCTAATGTGGCTTGATTGGTTTGCTGTGTAGGTCAGGGCAGTGAAGGATGGACGAGGAAAAAGTTGCTATAGCAACCACTTTATCATCATTTTATCGATGTTCATAGTCATGCGTGCAACCATTTCAACCGAAACTGTTAGAGCAACCATTTCAACCGAAACTATTAGAGCCACCATTTCAACCGAAACTGATAGAGCAACCATTTCAACCGAACCTGTTAGAGCAACCATTTCAACCGAAACTTTCAAAAGTTATTTTGAGAGGTTTATGTGTTTATAGAATAGATTGGTGCATTTTGCAAGAGATCAAGTTGTTTTATTTTTTGAATTTGCGACTTGAAAGTCGATAATATAACCAAATTTTTTAGCATTTTTTATGGGAATTTTTTAGCATATATATATTCTATTTTGTCTGTGTGAATTAATTTTTATTTTGGAAATATAAGAAATTAAGATATAATGTTAAATTAGCAAATCAGTACACACTTATGCAACATATATCACGTTGCGTTAAAATAAACATTGCACTGAGAGAAGCATGTTGCAAAAGGTAAAACGTTTATGCAACGTAGTCTAATGCAACAACATAACGTTGCAAAAGTGGTTAACGCTTATGCAACATACTCTAGATGAATGTCGCACGGCTTATGCGACACGTCCTATGCAACATTATCTTTTGCAACAAGCTGTATGTTGCACGAAGCTTACGCAACACCTTTTCGCTCTTTTGCAACACACACTTGCATGTTGCGTAGTGTATAAAAGTACGTAGTGCGATAACCCACCGAAGCTGCAAACAAATCAAATTGTTTGAAGTATTTAGCTTTCAACTGTCTAGACAAAGAGGAATCAGGCTTACTCACAATGCGAATAATCTGTTTAGTTAACAAAGCTAAGTTTGTGAGCCTTAAGTCTCTCATATTCAAACCACCTCTCTCCTTTTCCATACACAAATTTCTTTCCTCACCCAGTGAATTGTATTTGTGTTACCAGATCTAGCCCACCAAAATTTAACAATATGCGACATCATTAATTTAACAATTTTGTTAGGCACTAAATAACAAGACATAATATATTGCGGGATGGCTAACAAAACAGCTTTGATCAATACTTCCTTACCACCCTGTGAAAGCTTGCTAGATATCCAACTAGAGGCTTTACTCCAAATTTTGTCTGCCATACTCATGAAGCTAGCTGATCTATTCCTAGTCAAAAAAGAGGATGTCCCAGATACTTTGAAATGCCACAACTAATTTTAACATTAAGAATACCCTGAATCTGATTGCAATCATCTTGGCGACAATTCTACTAAAGACTATCTCTGATTTATCGAAATTAACTCTCTGCCCAGATATAAATTCGTACCTTTGAAGGATTTCCTTAATGTTACTAGCCACTCCATCTTCAATTTTAAAGAAGAAGATGCTATCATCCGCGAAAAAAAGATGAGATATGGTTGGAGCATTCCTACAAATTTGAAAACAGAAATTAATTTTTGTTGCACAAAAGCTTTCAATTGATACCCTAGTCATTCCGCGCAAATTATAAATAAATAGGGTGAAATGGAATCACCCTGTCTCAACCCTCTAGAAGGCCGAAAAGGAACAGACAATTTTCCGTTAATACGAACCTATAGGCAACAGAGGTAGTCAAAATCATAATTCTGCTGATCCAACGATCACTAAATCCCAATTTTGCCATCATTTTCTCT